>JAIPRN010000779.1:0-66079 GCA_025469175.1 Geopemphigus sp. TES_GeoC_2020
GGACGTTGAACGCGCGAAAAAACGAGAACAAAAAAAAAAAAAAAAAAACCGAACAACGGACGACGCGAAACTAAACCGAACCTATCGATCGACGCGTACGGGTACCGTTGGCGAAACCGTGAAAAAATATTCCGGGGGATTTTCAATTCAAAACGTGTACGCGGTTAGGCGTTAGCGTTCCGTTCAGGCGGCGGAGGGACACGGCCTACGTCGGTGAGCGAAACAAGGAAACTACGGTGGCGGAGACCAAAAAAAAAACCGACGAATTTACGTTTCGATAGAAAAAATTCCGAAAGGGACGGAAACGAGGAAATTAAAACGCGCCAGCGAATTCCACTAGTCGCGTATCTTATATAAAGATAAAACTAAGGAAAAGCCGAGATTGTAAGAGGAGATATAGTCGCGTATGTGTATATATATATATATATATATACGAGTATGAGATTAGGGGTGGACTGCGAAAAGGGATCGACCGAAATGAAAGTGAATAAAGACGTGTAGAGATTTAGCGGGATTGACTCCGTGAGAAACTCGAACGCGCCCCAACTACCCTCCCAACCGGGTGTGGACGAACAAAAACGGGCGAAAATGAGTGAAAAATACCGTCGGTTTCGTATTCCGACTAAACTTGCGCGTGTATATAAATATATAAATGTACGAAAACGTAGGCGTACACACGGAGCGTGTTTGAAACGGACGGACGAATACTACAGTTTCGATATTGTGGACGATATTTTTAATTGTTCGCCGGATGGGGGAAGTGTACACGAAGCGACTATGACGGAGGGACGAGACGAAAAAATCGCGTGATCCGTTAGAGCGACTAGCCCTAAATTCTGGTCGACGGGAAGTTTACCGAAATTGTAGCGAATTATTCCGTACGTGCTACGGAATTCGATGGCGAACGATAAGTGGAAAGCCTTCGCGCGCGAATTCCGCGGGAAACCTAAAAAACGTATCGCCAACATTCGCGACGCGTTCTTCGCCGAATATTTTCTATTCGTTTAACAGGCGCGCGCGTGTCTCCATATTACGAGACGACGTTTTTTAAAAGAGTTCTCGGATTGAAACCACCGGACTTGTATAATACGTAGCGTATGAGTTTCGCTCGTGACTATGGCCCATTTGATGCGGTTTCGTTGTAGCGTTCGCGAATCGAAACCGAACCGCCGGAAATCGCTTGGACACCTTCGGTCGACGTTTAAACGATTTAAGCGAAATTAACGAACATAGATGAAAACGTAGCGCGCGTATTTTCACAATCGATCGTCGGAAAATGTACTCGACGACGAGTAACCATATACATATTACACAACCCCGACACGCTCCGTGTACATAGCGCGAGCGTTTTTCTCCGTTCCCGATGTCGTTTTTAACGTTCGACCGCCAATTAACCGAAAGTCTCTAGAAAACAAAAAAAAAAAAACCGACGTTCCCCTTCATTTTTTTACAGTAAATACCGTAACGCGCGCGTTATACATTCGATCGGTTATCGTATAACGAATATATACGTACACGGTCGCTAATCGGATTGTCGAACATGTCCCCCGCGAAGATTTACTATTTCGGCTTTAGGGACTTAAACGGAGGGGGAGGGGGAATGCCCGTGGCCTAAGACGACACCCTTACGACCGTAGCCGATCGTCGTTAAACACGTTTATATTATATTGGTAATCGACATTATCTCGCACTTTAGTTGATTGGAAGCTCTCCCCGCCTGCCAACACATTACGCTCTATACACGTATCGCGTTATTAACGTTATTATTATTATTATTATTTTGTTTTCGGACGCTTTGTTCCTTTTCTTTGTTTCGATTTTTTCTGGGGGGGGGGCCCACGGCCCGTTTACGTTCACGTCGTCTCCGCGTACAAATCGCGCGTCACATCGGCACAATCGTTTTTACGGTTCGTAAATATATTCGAAATACGTACGTACGCGTGTAACGTACAGTTTCGGAACGTAACGTTACAACAACGCCGAATCGATACGGTCGCCCGACGAAACGTTCGTTTTACGAACGAGATGGGGTGACGACCAGTGGCGTACTACTAACGAGGGAGGAGGTGGTTAAGGATAAATTTTTAGGAAAAATGAATGTCTTACGAGACGTATATTTTTAATCTATACTTATAACGAAAAACTGAAATATTTTTAAACTTCAATACACGTTGTAATATAACGTGTTAATTAAAAACGAATAATCTATTAAAGTGTATAACGTTAGGGTCGTCCGATTAATTTATTTAAAAATTAACCCCCCCCCCCAAAAAAATAATTAGGGTCTAAATACGCCACTGGTGACGACGGTGGTAAAACACGCTTCAAAGTCCCGGGGCGTTCCACGCACTTTGTTACGGCGATACGTCATTGCCTTTCGGTCGAATAGTATAAAAAATAATCGGGCAAGTTCGTAGACGCGTGGTAGATTGCGAAAATAGAGGCGCGATATGTTTCGTAGGCCCGCTCGCGTTACGGCGTAGAATCGTTTTTCGTTTTCGGAACTCGCGTATGTACATTTAGGCGAATTGTCGAGTGGACCGATTTCATTTTTCGATTATTATACGCGTCAAAAGTCAAAAGTTATTTACCTCGCGCGAAGACGAAACGCGACCGCGTTGAAAATCGAAATTACCCAATCGGTCGACGGCGAAACGAAAGTAACTGAACGAACGGGATAAGGTCGCGCGCCGGTGATACATTTCGGTCGTTCACCCCGACGTCAAATCGTTTAAGCTCGCCGCTCGGAAATATATATTTTCCCGTATTGTGCCCGATCCGGAACGTTCCCGAGAGCCCCAGCGAGGGCTGTCACGTTCTTGGCCGGGTTCGGTCCGAACGCGAGAAACGAGGTAATTAAACGGACGTGGAGACCATTTATTAGCCGTTGCCGAGCCGTTGACCGCGGCGGCACGGACGAGCGTTTAACGAACGTCCATAGAAACGTAATGTTTAATACGAAAGGGCCGCGCGATTCGGCCAAACGACCCGTTTGAATCCGTTACGTTTGGCGTTATAACGAATATAATATTAGCGCGTCACCGTTCGGCCAGTATTCACTCCCACCTTCCCCCTTCTGTGGCACACGTTGAATTCGACGGTCCGGAAAAGTGACGACCTCGTAGGTTAGGCGAAAGTAAGGGGTGTGAAGCGGCCGGATTCACGCGGTTCGGCCCGGTCAATGTTGGGCCGTTACACCGGGATAATTACCGTCGGCCGTGAAACGTCGTCATCGTCGCTTCGATTGTTTTCGATCGAAGGTGCCAGTGAAACGCGCTGTAAAGAAGGTTTTACGAACAACTTATCGTCCCGCGCGGTCCGTAAGAACCGTTTTATGCCGGCGGCAAACGTAAATACACGGTTCGCGGGCCGTGCGACGACGTCCCTCGGAATATTCGATTATATCGCGTAACCGATTTCCGATTATTCTATATAAAATAATCGTGGTCCCCCGACGTTTCGAAACGTTATTACCGAAGTTTTCGAAGATTTCGTCGTACACAAACTATTGATACCGTAAACACCCAAACACGTGTATTACGTTTCGCGAGTAAGTTTACAACGCGCTGGCACGTATAAAACGTGTTACGTTTGTACGACCGCGCGTCCTATAAAACGCAGTCCGCTGACTGTTCAATCGTGGAAAAACGAAACGACGGTTAACGGACTTTTGCACCGTCCGTTTGGTTGTAGAACATCCGCGACGAATACGTATGTACGATTGGACGTTTAACGGGCTAGTCCGGCGAAAAACCGATTTTTTTGGTAAATTTTCGTTTCGTAGATGAAACGGGTTTTAAGTAATAATTTTTTTATACGTATATATTTTTAAAAAGTAGACGTTTTAACGAATCAAAAAAATAAAAATACATATTTTTGCTTTGTAATCGACGTGGTAAAATGAGCCGGCGAAAACGGCGCTCTTTTTTTTATGGTGCCGTTGATTACTCCGTTTCGTCTCCTTTGTAAGTAAAATGCCTCGATAAAACAGCCATATATGTTTAGAAGATGCCCTCGACATTTCAAATTGATCGGATGAGTAGTTTTTTTGTAATCGATGGCACGAAGTCGAAAAATGTTGTTTAAAGAAAAATGCGTTCGACGTTTTTCTTGTTTAACGTCCATTTCGAATTTTCGTTTGATCAAAAACGCTTTTAAAACGTTCGTTAAAACAGACACTGCTAGGCTAACTTAAGATTGGCTGCACTGTAGAGAGACGAGTCGAACAATGGTAAGAAATTGCAGTATGGCAAGTTTCCGAAAGAAAGAGCGGCCGGGCAGCAACATACAGGCTATGTGAAAACGCTCGGCGCTTTCCGTATATAAGGATGATATAACGGGACGTGTATTACATTTCGTTTCAAAATTCGTAAAAACGTTACGGGAACTTTTGAATCGATTAAATTGGCTTTTGGAGATGTTTCACTAAGCCGTTGTGTAACTCTTGAGTGGTTCAAACGTTTTAAAGAAAGTCGGATATCGATTGAAGATGACCTCCTGGACGTCGATCAACGTCAAAAACGAACGATACCATTACTCTTGTTTGAAACGAAAATTATATACCACCGATGATTAACTGTCAGAGAAGTAGCCAATGTAGTTGATATATCAATTGGTACTTGTCATTGGATTTCATCAAACGAAATGGGTATGAAAAGAATGTCCGCAAAATTAGTGGTAAAATTGTTAACCGAGGAGCAAATGGAACGTCGCGTTGAAGTGTGTTTGGAACTAAAAAATCGGGTTTCTAATGATTCAAGTTTTATAAAATCAATTATTACGGGTAACGAAACGTGGGTATATGGATATGATCCCGAAACCAAAGCTTCGCGATGGAACACCGGAAATTCACCCTGTCCAAAGGTTTTGGTTTAGTCCATTTACGAGTTTTTATCTAAAGGTCAGACAGTACTAGAAAGATTATAAAGGATGTACGCCGTAAAAGGCCAGAAGCGTGGATATCAAAGTCGTGATTTTTGCACCATGACAACGCACCAACGCATTCGGCACTTTCCGTACGTGAATTTTTGGCGTCTAAAAATTTACCGGTAGTACCTCGCCCACCATATTCACGTGACTTAGCTCCCTGTGTTTTTGTTTCCGAGACTAAAAAATACCATCAAAGGCTAGAGATTCGAAGACGGTAACGAAACTATCCATAACGCGCACAAGAGCTGAAGGCTGTCGAGGAAATTCACAGGTGTTCCAAAAAATGGCAAGACCGTTGGGAGTAAATAGGACACTATTTTGAAGGTGATCCGTTTAAATAGTTCGGTAAGTTTGAAACATAATTTTAAACAAATTTTGTCTGGGTATTTATTGAACACGGTTCGTATTGTCCGTACGGTTACGGCGTAAACGATGTGACCATATAACGGCGTTAATCGTTCGCGTATTTACTCGTTTTCGAGTTCCGGGATTGTACGTAAATACCGTACACGGGCTCGAATTTCGGTTCAGTAAGATAGAATACGGGGGGGGGGGTGGGTAGGGTACGAGTGAAAAAGTTTATCCGGAAAAGTGCCGTAGCCCCGATTACGGTGTACACTACGCGGTTCCCGAGGACGAGCACGGGCGTGACCAAAATCGTAAGTAAACGCGACGTCGGGCCAAGGGGGGGGAAAGGAGTGTACGGAGGGTATGTTTTCGGCCGCCGAACACGCGCGCACACGCGTGACCAAGATAACACGGGACAGCCGTGCCGACGGAACAAACGCGACCGGCCGAAGTATTTCGGTTAGATTGTCGTTTCCCGTTTTTTCGCGCGTCCCGGAGCCGCGAAACAGCCGAAGGGATCATTCGCGTACCGTGGAATCCGTACGCTTCGCCGTCGACGAGGCAAACGACTTGTGACGGGCCGCGGCTAACGCGATTAATCACAATTTAATAAACGCCGTGCACCGGAAGACGGCCTGCCGAGATTTTTCACGTAACGTTCGTGCCGGAAGAGGTGTGAGAAGGAAGAGCGGAAGGGTATTCCATCTGAATGTTCGGCGGTGTCGTCTCTAGCCGTCGGCTCGAATTTCGAGCCGAGGAAACCGAATCTAAAGGGACACGTGCGTCCTTTTTCCCCTCGTTAATCTACTCCGCCAAAACGTGACCATTCACCCTGTTCCGCGAGCGTCCTATTCTCACGGGGTTAACGGAACGCGAAAGTTCGTAAACCGACGGCAAAATAAAAATCCAACGACGGATTCGTACCGAACGCGACACAAATTTCCGATCGTCATTTACTTGGCCGCGGAATAGGCCGGTTAAAACCAAACACGGGCGAACGTTTCGGCCGTCCCTCGTAGGGACAACGCGCGTTTCGTGACTCGAATTATCCGAACGACCGCGTGCGTGACGAATCGCGTCATCCCCCCCCATTTCGGTGTCGATATTTTTTTTTAAGCCAATCGCCGTCGTATTGGGCGGGCGGCCGTTTACGGTAAAACGTACGCGACGCTTTTCACGCCGAACGCGGGCGGCAACAGTCGCGATCGAAATGTGGCCAGGTGGAACCGAAACGAATGAAACGACAAATCCGTACCGAAGTGACGGCGTGGTTTCGGCACGCGCCGCGTGCTCGGATATCTGGTTTGGAAAACGGTAGATGGCCGTCGCATTCGTAAACGTTCTGAAGTTTGTACGGCGTTTTTACAGCACGGCGACTAATCAAACCGTAATTTCACGTGAAATTTACGCGCGCCCCCGTCGAGCGTTCTTGGTTTATCTGGTCCGGATTGTATAAATATATCGCGCGTGGAAACGGCGAACGGGGCGAGTTTTCCCCGCGGGATACGCACGTTTTATAAAAACGTTTAAATAAAACGAAAATAAAGTACGACGATAATATAACGATATTACGGCCCGAACGTTTTGGTACGGTTAGTTTAGCTTATCGCCGTTTCTATCTGATGTGGTATTCATCCCGATGGGGTAAGTGATACGCGCGGAGAGATACGCGAACGCGACTCGCGGACGCGAATAAAAGCGCCGAAAAAAGCAACGCGTTTCCCGAAATGTAGCCGCGATTTTTTCCGAGACGTCATCCGCCGCGCCTTTTTGTGTTGTACGTTTATGTATTCCTCGAATAGGGGCAACGGCACAATTAGCGCCAAATAAAACGCGTATACAGACGGCCGAAAGTATCGGGAAACTATCGTTAACGTTCAAAAATGTACGCCTCCGGGCCAAAAATATATATTCGCTCTCGATATTTATAGAACAACGATTAATTTATTCGCGATGGAATAAAAACGTTTATTGCCCACCCGACCGAATTACGGTTTGCCGAATAATTAACGGCGGGGTATGGGGGGGGTTTGTTTATTATCCGTTGTAAAACGAATAATGTTAAAGATGAAATGTATTGACGAAGACGCGTATTAAAAAACGAACACCGCGCGGTTTACCGAAACGTCGACCGTCGATTTCAATTAACGAATGGACGGGGGGAAAAAGAGTCGCCGTCTATAAATAAAACGTTTAATTAAACCGAACTTAAGAAAACGTATCCCGCTGGCCCCGCAATCGTGGAATCCGCGCGTATTTAATAATAAGCGTTTAATTACCGCGCGTGCGTTTCATACTCCTTTGTCGCCCATTCGGGCTCTAATTGAACGCGACGCAACGTGACCCGGAAGTCCTACGCCGAATATTCCGCCCGTAAGTCGGCCCGGTACGACTTGTCGCGAACTCGACTTTTATATAAATAGATTTTCGAAAAAAAAAATATACGTAAACTCGACCGCGTTTTCGGATTTTTTTTCTTTTAGTTTAGCTCCAAATAACAGATTAGTACGGCTCGACAATTAATAGAATAATAACAAAAGACGATACACGAAAAAAAAATAATAATAAAATAATGAAGAATCTAAATGGAGAACTCAGCGGCGTTGATAAATTTAATAGTTTTATTAATTACGTAAGAAAGGGTTCGCTAATTAAAATGTTATTAATTATAGTAACGTTATTGTTGCGAATAAAATTGAAAAATTGACGGCATGATATGTCGAGAGCCGCACAATCCATAACTAAATGGGCGAAGTCACAAATAACTTGCCAAGGACAGACGGAGAGAATTATTAAGAAAAAGGCGGAATGCATGTACAGGAAATAGATTATGGCCGAATCTAAGGCTCGAGAATGATCTGAGACCTGGAAAGAGGAAGATTACAGAACCATGGTTGAGTTAGAATTACCGACGAGATTATCCGAAATTTTCGGATAATAAAATCGAAATAGCCCATAATATATATATATATATACGAGGGACGTTTTTATACGCGTTTATCGATTTAACGAATTTACAATTTCTCTTTTAATTATTACGTCAATCTATATAAGTCGACACGTGACAATAAGCGTAATCGGGAACGCTATAAACGTTTATACTTCGATAATTATTACTCGGGAGGAAACGATCGATAATCGACTGTTAACGCGACGTATACAATCACCCCTAATCCCAATCGGTAAATTGTTTCGAACGTATCTCGAAGAACAAGAAATATCGTAATCCCTATGTATAAAACGGCCGTTAGATTACGCGTTTTATAAATTTCGTATAAAGGAACTTCGTTTTTGGTGGCAAACAGCGCGTCGATTTTTAGCGCCGGATCGTCGATTATATTATTATAGTAGACGCATTCGGTACATGTATCGAAAGTTATTCCGTGAATCGGAACGTTATACCGATTATGAACACGAAAATGGCCTTCGAACGTGGGCTTTTGGTATAAAAATTAAGTCCGTTTCCGTTATTGACACGAAAACGGTTGGTCCGTGACTAAATTAACGACGCGAGTGACGAAGAACGCGTTGTAGTATCGAAGACCCCGCGAAATATTGGGAGGTGGCATTTGCAAACGCGCGGTTCCCGTGTATCGATTGGGGAGTGGCGGGGGGCGTTTAAAAACTAAACGTTCAATTAATAGCTCGTTTTAAAATTTAAACGAAAAAACGTAAGTCAATTTTAGCCTAATTGGACAAGTGGACGAAAATTCGTTAACGCGGCTCGAATATATAAACGGTAGTTACTATACCGCGTGCACGACGACGACGGCGACGACGACTGCTACTACTACATCGATCACTATTGGGTCGAAAATTTAAAGGCTTATATTTAAAGGCCCTGTAGATTTTTATCGAAATAATGATACTCTTCGAGAGACTTTAATTAAAAACGTACATAATTTAAACGACAAAGCTGATCGCTGGTGTACGGTTGGTACACGCCCATTATTCTTAAATCAATTAAACGCGCCCGACCGTCGCCCCGAGATTAAATCGGTCCGGCGACCGTACTGTTTTTCTCGGCGTCACGATTTTTCGATCGGTTAATGCGTTGAAATTCGGATACCTTCGTAAGTCGTACGTAACACGGTCCGCACCGTATTTTGGTAATCATGTCGAACGATAAATCGATCGGCCGGTTGGCCTAAACGGACTATCGATTTTGCACGGACCACGACGACAGTTTCGTCGTAGAAATTGCATCGCCGACGAACAAAGCCCGGCTAGTTGCGTACTAACTAGGGGGGGGAGGGAGAGATAACTTCACCGAAATTATTTAGAAAAATTTAATTTCTTACGAGACGTATATGTTTAGTCAATAATAACGAAAAACTAAAATGTTTGTTCAATACGCGTTATAATATAACGTGTTCGTTAAAAACGAATAATCAATTAAAGTTTACAACGCGTCTTGTTTCGTTAGGGTCGTCCGATTTATTTACTTAAAAATTAACCCCCCCCCACCGAAATTCAAGTACGCTACTGCCGGCTAGGGTAATCGTCAATTTCCAAGTGCGACTTGTCGTCGGTGTGTTGTCGCGCGCCTAACCGAAGCGTTCCGGACAGCCAACAGCTGATTGGTCTCGACGGCTTCCCAATTCTCGTATCGTTTCTGGCCACCGATCGTCGCGTATTTTCGTATTTATTACGTTCCGATACGTTAATATCGCCCGTCGACCGTATCGATCCACTTTGTTTTTGGTCCCAAAACCATCGTTACCTGTTGGTTATTACCCGAACACTCCGTGGCGCGTTATACGCGTAAATACATTACGATACCGTACGGCACGCGACGTTCCGCGTTTCCGTCTCCTATCCCGGTCGTGAGAAATAATCATTTCGGAAACACGGCGTTTAAAACGTTAATACCGGGGCCGACAGGAAATACGCGCCTCGAATTTCCGAAATACGTGTATCGGTGTATTGCGCGTGTATATGTACCGCTTTGTGTTTGCGCGCGACGACTTACGTGACGTCGTTATTCCTTGTGGGGGAGGGGGGGGAAATTGATTAAACGAAATTCACCGGGTTCCGCCGTAGTACGTACATACCGGTATACTATACCGAGTGACATCAAAGGTAACATAAATATTTTAACCGGGGACGCGTACGTAATTTTGGTAAACCGCGACACGCGATCCTGGGCCATGGATCGTGGAGGGGAGGGGGAGGAGGAACAAAATCGCCCGCTTACGGGTCCGTTATTTAAACGAATCGTGTTCGGTCGAGTCCCGAACACAATGGGTAGACGGGTGTTTCGGACGTATTGAATACGGGGTATTCGGCTATCCGCCGAACGGTGTTGTGCGTCGAAAATACGGAGTGGTTTACGTAAAATTGTTTGGAACGTCGGTTTACTTTACAATCTAGGGAACCGCCGTAATGAATCGTTAAACCCCGGCCGATCGTTGTTTCGTCGTTAGTTTACGCGGTTCTGGAGGGCCAACGGGCCGGCGGTAGTAGTTCATTATTATCGAATATTGGCGGACACGACGTCGGGGAAATGTCGCGCGTTGTTGAGCATCGAAATGCAAATGCGCTCGGAATACCGTTTTCGCGATTTTCGGGTTGTCTATAATTACGTTAGGGGAAACTACGAATCAAAAACCGTATCGAATAACGTTCCAACCCGATATCGAGATCGTCCGAGTGCGGGCAAAAAAACTGATATATATATATAATACCCGGGTGACCGAGCTCTGCTCGGTATTTTTTTTTTAAACACGGATAAAACGACGTTTTCTAAAAATGAATTCTAGCTTAATCGATTTATCGCCCTCGAAACTCCCTGCGTACTAAATTTCTTGAAAATCGTTAGAGCCGTTTCCGTGATATACAAGAACTGCTCGTTTAAAGGTATTATAAATATATTCTTCGCGTCACTCGGCCGCGGGATACTAAAAAGAAACGACGACGAATACGTTTGTCACGTACTCGAATGTACGATTATAACGGCCTTGGTGCACCAAAGTCGCCGAAAAATTAGAAGTGAACGCGCCTATGTACTTGACGAAATCACACTGTTCCACCGTTTAAAGGCTAACATAAATATATACATATACGTCTGTATGTCCGTAATATATTAGCCGACGATCGAACCACGCCGTGTATATACATATATATATATAGATAGGTTGACGGCGATGAACGGACGGAGAATTTTTTGGGTCGCGAACGGAATTAAATTGGCGACGCGCGATTTAGCGGTATTATGGCAGTACCGTTGTTCGTCAGACGCGCGACCGGGAGGGTAAAAAAAAAATGGTCGAAGGGAGTGCCGCGAGGGGGCGTCGTCGTCTAATTATAAAAGTCCGTCCGCGATACGTATATAAAAATAAACGTATTTTTTTTTTTTTTTTAGAAAAGAAAAATGATAATCGAAGGCACTTAATAACGCGCAGCGCGTGCCCGCGTTCGTGGGCAGAGAAGACGCGGGTAGGAGCGGAAGGAAGCATTGTCAACGTGGACGACGTGGCCGCTACACAAGCCAAGAATGTCGACGGACGACGGCCGGGCGGGACGCGACACGGTCGTCCTGCTCGGATGCTATTTTCGCGCGTCTCGCGAACGCCGCGGCGGAATCGCGAACATACGTTTCCGTTCGTTCGTTCACCCGTTTCATCATTCGGACGAAAAGTTCCGCGCCACTGTGTGTACTGCCGGCGGGCCCCGAATTTACAGTGGGGAGCGGCCAACATGGCGCGTGTATTTGTACCACAAAAAAAAAAAACGGAATATTAAAACGGACGTTGTATGGCCAACAAACGAACGCCGCGATCGATTCACATATTGATATGATTACGGCGTTAATCGCGCGCACGTCGTATATACGAATTTATCGAATACAGTGACGTTTTGTAACGCGTCGAAAACGGTCGATCGCTAATCGAAATTCGGAAGAACGAAAAACGTCCGAGTACCGTACCTATACGTTTACAACGTTCGGTCGTCTAAACGTCGTCGCGGTCGTGAGCGGTATACAACGTAAGGTAAGTGTTAACGAGATTCGTGACTTTTGAAAGTTTTCGTGGACAAAACAGAACGACCGACGAACGCGACGTACGGGCAAATTAGGGCGAATTTGATTTGTAGAAATGTTACGTATCCGCGAATCGCGCGGTCCAGAATTACGCCGCTATATTTTTTCAAAAACTACGGTACGGAGTTTCTTACACGATTCCGCCGCGGTGACCCCTGGCCGAGGCGTTTACGCGCAATTCGTCGTCCAACTTTCCGCTACCATATAATGCGTACGCAACCCCGTTCCCGAAATTATCCCTCCCCTTCACCGTTCATTCGTAACGTTCGAACGAATAGGCAAAATCGCCGAGTTCGTCAAAACACGTCCGACCTTAGCGGCTGCCATTTAAATAGTAACCGACGAATACAGGCGAAAATGTTATCATATTTCAAAGGTGTGTGTGCCGAACGTAATAAATAAAAAATTTTGATAATCGGACTCTCCGAGCCCGCGATTTTTTTAAAAATTCCCGTTACTTATTGAACACACCTTGTACATATATACATATATATATATATATATATATATATATATATTCTATAGTCGTGTACAGGTGTATAGCTCGCGATATAAACGCTAACGTATATGTCCCCGCGGCGAACGGCGTTTTTTACAACAGACCCGACGTTCATATCGATGGAAAATGGTGTAAACGGAAACGTATCGTACGAATAAATTACCAATTCGAAGTATGTTTGGGTTGTTTCGTTAGTCGCGCTTCGATTTATAAAGCGAACGGACGGCTGGCGACGAAGCCGTTTCCAACGGTCGACAATATTTGACGATAATCGCGTCGTATACCGGTGCGCACTATATAATTACGTCGCGGCGCGCGCCGCGCTCTGGCAGCGGACTGCGTTTTTCCGATATTCGACGTAATAATGTCGACGACTCGCGATTCTTACCGCGTGTCGTACACGCGAAATAAAACCGTCGATTATTCAGGGGAGGGGAGAAACTATCGAAACCGTCGCTCTCGAAAGAGTTATCGGACAGTTTCGAATAATCGACCGTACGATAAATAAACGGTCGTAAAAACGAAATACCGTCGAAAAAACCGCGCGAAATAGCGCGTCTATCGAGATCCGATAGCCGACTTCATAAAAATATCCGGAGACGCGTAAATGATTCCCGCGCGAAACGTTCGAAACGGCGAGACGAAGATCGTAGCGTACAACGTACTATGATAACCGGCGGCGTTAGTTCTATCGTGCGAACGGTCGGTCTAATAAGAACCTCGACGATATGGCTCGAGGATTTTCCAGGACGTTTTACGACTATTCGGTTCGAAATCGGGAAAACACACTTCGTTCGTAGCGGACGAAATTGGCCACAAAAGTTACTATGGTAACGTGATACGTTTCGCCGTAGCGACTACGACGTATTATTTATTATTATTATACAATACGCGGTACGAAGCATCATCTCCAAAATGAGCAAAGCAAGTGCCCAGGGTCATCCCTACGCCCGGCACCGCGTGGAACCTCCTAAAGTGATAACACAAGCGCGTAAAACCTTACCGTAAAGGCGGATATGAGACGAAAAGAAAATCGTTTACGTAAAAGCACCCGAACGTTGTGGCGGCGAAACGGAAAGATTGAACGTGTTTATAATATTATATGGAGTTTACGGGAGCGCGGGGGTCATTTTAAATTTCGGTGGACAAGTGACGACGCGTATAAAGGAACGGAACGAAACGTTTGCCCGAAAATTGTCCGTCGAAAATGGCAACGGGACCGTCCATCCGGCAAACGAAAACTTCTAATTTCTTCCGTATTTTTACCCAAACTCGTCATCCCGAATACAAATCGTCTTAATTCGATTTCGACTGTTCAAATTTAATGGACACCCGCGAAACCGCCAAGTTAAACTAAACTAAGCGTAATTGTTCTCGTTCCGTTTAACGGGCCGATCGTTCGGTTTAAAAACCGACGGCGGATAAAATCGTTAACGCCGCTAAATAACGAATTGGCCGTGGCCGGACAACGAAAATCGCATCGTCGTCGCTCTCGCTGCCCGGTGTCGATTAAACGCGTTTGTGTCGATCCAATGTCGACCGATACCGAATTTTCTCGATAACGTTTAACGGACTTAACTGAAGTAACCACTACCAACTAACGTAACCGCTATTACCGTTCGTCGTGAAAAACACAATATCGAGGAAATAACCACGCGAGGACGGATTTTCGGCGGTATTCTTCGTATTGTTCGCGCTCACGCGTAAATCGATTTAATTCGTTAACGAATCCCTTTCCCCCCCCCAATTACGAATATGACCGTGCCGTTTTTCGGCTGAATAACAAACCCCTCTCCAAACATACACACCGTCCAAAAAACCGTACTTACCTCGTTATAGAGCGGCCGACGGCGATATGACGACTACGCGAACGAGGTGAACATGCCGAACGAAACCTACCTTTCGGGGCGACTAAATAACTAAATACGTCCTGCGGATGGACGTGCGCCGACAATTAACCACTAGCGACGCGCAGAGATAAAACGCAACACTCACATAGCTCCTCGCCGAGCACCCACGTCTCCGGTCTGGAATTCACTTCGACGAACACGGTGGGCGTGCATATGAGCAACACCATCAGGTCCGCGATGCTCAGGTTCATCAGGAATATGTTGGTGGAGTTGCGCATGTCCTTGGACTTGAGTATGACGATGGGCACCATCATGTTGCCGACCACGCCCACGCCCAGTATGATCACGCACACCACCATGCAGGTGGTGCGTATGTAACCGGGGAACGACAGGTCGTCGTCGAGGAACTGTATGACGCCGGTTACGACGGTGTCGTTGGATTGGGACGCGACGCCGCCGCATCCCGACGACGATGAGGATGACGACACCGACGACGACGGCGACGACGGCGACGACGACGATGCGGCAGCGGCTGCGGCTGCGGCGGTAGCCGCGGACGACGCCGCCACCGCCGACGGTGACGACGTCGACGACGACAGCGACAGTGACGACGACGACGACGAGGACGACGACGACGACGACGACGACACCGACGACGACAACGACAACGACGGTGACGACAGCGACGACGGTACCGCGGACGTGTCGTTGCAAGAGGCGGCGGCGGCGGCGGCCACGGCGGCCACGGCTGCGGCGGCGGCTGCGGCGGCGGCCGTCAATGGCGAGCTGTCGTTTCCGAACGCGATCACGTCCAGCGCGGAAATCATGTCGGCGGTCGGTGGACGCGTTGCTCTGCTACGCGTTTATTAGACGATGTTCGACCGCGACCGGTGACAGAACGACCGCGTGTTCTCGTTCACGGTGGGCCAGTGGCCGTTCTTCGATTCGCCCGCGGCCGGCCGCATCCGAGACCGACGTTACGCCGTGGACCGCGGCAGTCGGTCCGATAGCGTGTGTCGCGGCGACCGCGCCCTATAAACACACCAACGAACAAACGAACCGTTATTGTATTGCGCGCTTGTGTGAACCGACCAGGAAGGTCGGCAACGTTCGACCGGTGGGCCGTTGTGGTGTGGTGATATTATCGGTTCGAGACGGACGGACGACGCGATCGATGGAAAAAAAAACCGATCGAAATTCCGGTTTCGGTCCGTACGTGCGGTTTTTTTCTCACCTATCGCGACGCGACTTTGTTAAAAAAAAGAAAAAAGCCGGCGAGATTACTTTTTGGTGCCTTAAACGCCGATCGACGACGGTTCGAATTGGCCGGGTGCCGTGTGTCGGAGTTTGAATTTCACGTAGAAAAAAATGCCCGTCGTCGAACGACAAGTGATCGATTCCCGAACGGTTTACGAAACACGTTCGCCGGCAACGTAGTGTTCTCTGGTCACGTCCCGTATCCGCGATATTTTCCGGCCACCGTATGCCCAAAAACTCTACACCGTTAACTCGTGCCCGGGACTCGTTCAACGGTGATACCGTAACGAGCGTTTGTTTCTATTTTTACGTACAAAACCGGGTCGTTTACCCTCCGCGTAACTCCTACACATCTTAAGTATAAAACTACCCCAAACATTTTAAAATCCGAACGGCGCGTAGGTTATTGCGTTTTTTCTTACGATTTCGTGTACGGGATAGAAAATACGATATTTCATCGTCGGTTCTTTGTATAGAGACCTAAGCGAGTTGAACCGATTGAAATATACAATTTGACATTCGAGCGCTCATTATTCTAACTACGGCGGATACGTTTATTCCGTCAAAGTACCACGACGAATATAATATTTCGGCATTCCGTACGGTGGTGAATACGAAGTATTAATAATGTAAAAAACATTATCGCTTCTCGCGTACGTTCTGTTGTTAATTCGTTAGCGTATAATATATAGTCAAAGAATACGGCCGTGATTTCCGTCCGAGCGTGTCGAGTTTTCGCTGTTCTCCAAACACGCGAGCGTAGCTAACGAATGATACGCGCGAACGCGGCGGCCGACGACGCCGATTGGAAAACAAAAGCGTTTTCTCGGCGAACGCGGGCGAATTTATTCGGGGCGCGACCATTTTTAACGCGGCGCCCGGAACGGATTTTCCCGGCGGTATTTCTCACGACACTAAGGACCACGAATACGACGGGGACACGAGTCGTCGGTACGTTTCGGTTGTTTACGCGATGTACGTTTTCGCGCGTAGCAATTTCGTTCGGACCAATCGACTCGTCTACCGTTAACCGGCCGCGGTAAATAACACGCGGATTTCTGACACGAACGACGAACAGAGTCGTTGTTTAAATGTTACCGTATAATAAAAACGTAATTATGTACACACGGAATACGAACATCGCGTAAACGGGCGCCGTGTTTTGCCAACTTAATTTTCGAACGATAATATACTCGCGCGGGTATAAACACGTAGGGTGTATTGTTCGGGCGTAACGCGTTCGGCGTTCAAAAGGCGCACGAACGGCACACAAAACGTTTCGTAACGCGCGTCTAGACGTTTAGTGTACGATAGCGTTACGCGACACGGGCGAGACACGTCACGCGACGTAAAGGCCACCGTCGACTGGAAATTGTCGGCACGGCGACATAAGTAGTCCGTTTGAAATACAAAGCCGACGACGACGATTTGGATTTTTACCCCCGAAACGACGCGTACACGCGTGTTTTCATTGAAAGACGTCGAAATCGATTTCGCCGCGCCGTTTCGGAAAAATAAAAAAGTACGTACATATACATTATGAATTGGATACGCGACGGAGAAATGCGGTCCTACCTCCGTATTTATCCGAAACCTCGACGCGGTATTTATAACCGCTATACACGTAACCGGCCCGAGTTAAAACGATCAAAAAACCTACGCCCCGTAGAATGGGCTTTCGAACGCGCGTTCGAGTCGAGGTTTTAATAAAAATCGCGTGGCGGACTTATGCCGAGGGGTGTGCAGGGGTTTCTTAAAACGGATCGTAAACGAACGAGCGAAAAACGATCCGATAAAACGTTCGTCAACGTAACGTACGTACACACACACACATATATATAACGTATATGAATATCACGAATATATATTTATATATATAGGTGTGCGTGTGTAACGGACGGACGGGGACGAGACTAATGGAGAGTATAAAGTCGAATATTTTACCGTTGCGATATTATATATCAAAACAAACGACCGTCTATTTATAATATTACGTATATAAAATAACGGTACAAAAAAAAAACAAAATACGAAATACCGCGTAAACACGAGCGTGAAAGCGCGGAAACACGGACACGCGCGAAATCGTTCACGACGTCGCCCGGCTCCGGTTTACTCGGAATACGTTTTCGAATTCGCTAAAATTCAACCATTCGCCACGCTTTTAATCGCCAATATCCGCGCGCGCGAGGTGTCCGTTCCATCGGTGTCCGACCGGAAATTCCCTCCCCCTCCCACCCCGGGGGGAACCGAAACTGAATTATTTTTTACCCAACATCCACGCCCATTTTTTACATATAGCCGGCCAAACGCGGTATTCTCGTCTCCGCCCCCCTCCTCGCTGAACATTATCCCGGCGGTCATCGTCGAAATCCTGACGCGCTACGGACGTGTCGCGTCCAACGTACAATGGAATCTTCGGTCAACGATTGAACGGAAAATGGTCGTTACTAAACGAAATACGTACCGCGACTATTCGTGACTGATTCTTAAAACCACGAACGAATCGTCCGCGTTCAGCCGTGGTAATTACCCGAATCCCGTTTTCGTCCTACTTTGTTCCTAAAATTAATTATCCGCTGATACCTCCTATAGATCGTTATCTCGGCTCGCTCGGAACAGCATAATATCGGTAACTTTTCGCCGGAAATCCTCAAAGCTAAAGCCGCTTTGAAAATGAAAGATACGAAATTATTAATCGTTTCGCAGTATACGGCATAAATAAATATATATAAATTACGTGTATACGTGCTACGTGTAAATATGTACGCGGCTCTCATCCGTATTATATTATTCGATATCGAAATCGATTTAGAAAACGAGTCGTCATAAATTTATATATTTATTTATAAAACAAAAATGCCATTATTCGCGCAACTAACATTTTCGACCATCACATACACATGTCGACGTATATACTTACGGGTGTATATTTCGTACGTTTTTTATTCAATTCTCCTTAAATCTATTCGATGGTATACGGCTCGCGTAATAATCAAATAATGCGTATACACATACAGCCTACTACACGGCACGAAAACAATCCATTATCCGCCAAATAGACAACAACAAATATTGTGTATATATATTATATATAAAACTTATATTGTACGTTAAAACTTGTGCGTTTTCGATTAAGGTGATAATGTTCTATTCGTCGTACGTACAAGAAGTTTTCTCGTGATTTCTGCTTGAAAAATTAAAAAACTTTATAGACAAACCACCGAAAGCCTAAGGGCGTTTTAAATACGCGATTTTATTTTCTATTTTTAAACGCGTTTTCGAAAAATTTGAACGTATTACTTTTTTATAATAGAAAAACCGCCGTTTTTGTCGTCCATTTCGTTCATTCGCAACTCGAACGTATTTTACATATAACTGTCCTCATCACTACGTCTCGTAACGATTCCTCCCCTCCACAACATCTATCCACCAGCCGTAAAAATAATTAACGCGACATCGCCGTTATCTACACATCTTAACGTCGTAATCCTCCCCCCCCTCCCCGATAACTTTGTTCGGCACTTGTCCCATTCGCGTAACTCTCGTCTCGTACCCGCGTCGTTTATCCTTCGTCGCGGCTCCGGTATACATTTACGGTACCTAATCCCTCGGTCCCCGCGGGTTATGTTTTTTTACGCTAATAACGGTTTCGTTAATTGTACCATTTGCCGCGAAACGAATGATGACGCGTAGAAACGTTCTCCGTTTAAATTAAAAAACTAAAAACGAACGGCCGACCGATGGCGTACGGTTTTTGTAAAACGACACGCGGCGCATACGCGTGGAGAATCCCCCCTTTATTATTTACCCGGTGCTTTTGAACGTCACAATTGGCCCACGCGACGGACAACGAATTCGGTTAGGTACGTATTGGCGCCGTCGTTTGTTTGCCGGTATACACGCGCTACACCAGCCGGCGTGTCGGATGGTCGGTCAACCGATGGGCTACCGATAACATTTCCCGTACAAATATAGAGCGTATAAATTGAAACGGACAACGGCGCGTGTTTGTACGTTAATAGTGTTTTCGCGAAATTCCGCGCGTTCCGTGGGACGTTCGACTTGAGAAATGGGTTTGTTTTCGGGCGCGAGTCGTCACTTTTCGAGAAAAAACGAACGCGTTTTTGGCCCGAGTTCTGTACTGCGTAGGACACGACGTGTGTGTGTGTGTATATATATATATATATACAATATTATGTTCGGCACTTAAACTCGTTTTGAATTCGCGCGATACACACGATACAATCGTTTTACAAATCACTCGGCAGCCGTACGTAAACCTATATACTAGTATTCGCCTATACCTATTAACCGCGATTACATACAAATTTGTACCTCGTTTGTATCTCGTATGTTACAATATGGCCCATATTTTTAATTCGTTCAAAAAAAGAACTCGTCGTTTTTCTTCGCACCCGTCATGCACACGTATAGGCGTAAACATTACATTCCCGAGTACACACACATGTGCGCGCGCGCTCGCCGCGTCGTATTATATATAAAATAATATATTTATAACGTCGGCGCGACTCCACCCGCCATTTTACCTCGTACAACGGTTAGTAGTGTCGTACAACCGTTCCTAATTTGATATGTACGCGACGTGACGAAAACGGATTCGCGCCTATATTACGGTAATTGTACGCGCCTAAGTATGCGTGCGTATCGTCGTCGTGGTCGTTACGGGGGGGGGGTGGAGTACATTTTTTGATGTATTATTCTTGAAAAACTTAATCGAGTATTAATAATGACATAATAAAAACTGGGAAATCGCGGGCGAATTTACTTTTCCCGTACATGACGTAACACTACCGCCGGTGTACTTCAACAGGTGTCCCTAACTACGAGGGACGTTCAATAAGTAGACAAATTGTTAAAAAATCGTTGTTATTAACCAATATATTTACGCGATTGCTTTTCTTTTTACTTTACGAAATCATCCTCTTCTACACAATTACGTTTATCCCACCGGTCGATGAGACTTTTCGTATTCCTTTAGCGAACGATTCTTTGGGCTGGTCTCTGAACGATCTGTTCGCGTCTTCATTGACTTCTTCGTTATTTCGAAATACGTTTCCGCGTAAACGATTTTTGAGCTGCCTAAGCAAATTAAAACCAAAAGGCGCGAATGTGGATTTAGTGGGTTGGCTATAGAGGACCTTCCAGCCCATTTCTTGAAACAAATCTCGCGTCGTCCCAACGCCGAGCGAATTCATAGGTTATTTCCCTTATTTTGTTACCCCGAAATATATTCGACAGGATTGTGCCACTGATGTTCGAAAAACGCTCGCGAGTATTCTGTACCAATAACGACGATATTCGCGCTAAACTTGTACGTATATCTGACACGACATTTTCGTCCCTCGTGGATAACTCGAAGTGACCAATGGCGTGGACAATATATATACGCACGCCGCGAACGAAATTCCGAATTTTAAGACGATAAATTTTTCGTTCGCAAACATATCGCGTATAAATTACGATTTCATCCGCGTACCAAATTTCCCCTCTCCGCTACATGATAATTAATCACGTACCCAACGCGATATTACGTTTAACCATATACACCAGTGCGACCGTGGAGGGTCAATAGTACTCTGATTACGTACGATTTTTCGTTTTTTTTTTATGAAAACTGACGGATTTTTCGAATCGTTTAGTCCGTCTTCATTTTTCACTTTTTCAAACCCAATAGTCGGACGAATTAGACGATTGTTATTCACGCGTGATTCGCCCGACCGTTGCGCGCACGTCGAAAATGTACGTTTTATCCTGTTTTTCCCGTTCTCATTGAAGTACTGGCCTCCTAAGTTAAATATATATATATGTATATATATATATATATATATGTATGTGTGTGTGTGTGTGTGTGTGTGTGTGTGTGTGTATATTTTATCGCTAGTGATAAATCAATTTCGGTAAATTACCATATTGATTATGCTGTATATATAATATACGAGACGGTCGGTAATTAAATATTATATTGACGGTCGCCGAAAGTGAACGAATAAATACATATTACGATTAATATTTATACGCACGTATATTTTACAGCTTTGATTCAATAATGTAGTGTAAAATTATTTTGATTTTTAAGAGCGAGTAATTACTGTTAAAAAAATATAACAGTCACGCTCGAGTATATAAGTACATTTAATTTTTTGTGTAATAATTGTAGTAATCGAGCGAGGTAAGTGTTATTATCATTTATCATTCTCGACTTAAGAGCAAACGTATAATCTTTATACGGGCACTTAAAAAGTGGCGGCTTCGATCTTTCATCCGGGAAAATCATTATTTTTTTGATAAGTCACGCCTTAGTACTTTCTAATTTCGAATTGTTTTCGATATTGTCGCGTCGATTGTTTTTCAATTCGATTTAACATATAAATACCGATTCTATATCCGTTATTGTTACCATTATTATACACGCTTTTATATTTCCCGTAATAATTTTTCGAGTTCAAAATACGCTACGATTAAAATTAATTAAATTCGTTCTCGGAGTTTTCTTCTAACAAAATATTATCGGTTTTTTGCATTTCGCTAATATTGTAAGCCATCCGTCATTTACGCACGTTACGGTTCAAGGTCATTCCGTGACGAATGTAGATAAGAACGATATGTTTATTATGTTTATTTCGCCAGAAATTAAACGGTTCGTTTAACGGAGTCTGTTCGTCTACACGTTAGATAAATCGAAGGCGCGATTTTTTATCAAAAGTCACTGATATTTCGAATATCTCGTACGTTTTTATATTACGCACACCGTATGTAGTCGATACGTAATAGTTTCGGTGAAACATACGACAAATTCGGGGCTCTATGAGACCGTATTTGAAAATGCGTGCTTGACGGAATAAAATGCGTACGATCGCGTAAAACGATAACAGGGGCTATGAACTCTTACAAAAAGCGTTTTGTCGACGACGATGATCTATTACAGTGAAATTGGATACGATAAATCTCGGGCGCGAACAATTATTCTAGATTTATATTGCGATATAATTGGAGGCGGTGTAGAACGATAAGAAATTATTGTCCGGGATCGTGCGTTACGTCAGGACATAATAAACGTCACGTCGTGACTTATTTCTGGAAGCAGTTCGCTCCGACTTCGGCGGTAAATGTGTGTGTGTGTGTGTGTGTGTGTACTCGCGTCGGAGCTTCGTTAATTTAAACGCGAAATAAATAGCTAGCAACGGAACCAAAATTGTTTTAATATTTACGTTCGAATCGCCGACTAAGTTAAACGACGATCCAAAATTTAGTCTCCCGAGGCCCGCCGATGTAAGGGACACGACGTTTGTGCGTGGTCGGCCTAAAATTAAACGAAGCGGTCGTTCATTTTTTTTCTTTAATTTTTTCGATAAATTTCACTAACTAATATCAAAAACCATTGCCCATTCCAAGTGGAACACGCAGTGATATTACAACTGATACTTTTTCGCCCGATTATGAAAATACGTTTTACTTACGTTTTCCTTGTTTGTTTTGAACAAATTCGTATATGTATATATAATTCTATAATTGTTGAAATTATTTAAAAAACCCGTAGACAGATTAATCTTTATATTATTGAGTCGTATTGAAATTTCGAAAAAAATCGATCATCGCGAAGAACGAAGGTTTTTAGATAAAAAAAAATAAACGTCTCCTGAATAAAATAAAAACCATTTATCGACGATTTTAGGTAAACAGTTTATCGTGAACGTGATAATTAAACACCCTTGACAAATTATTTGTATTCAAAGTCGTTATCGCGTTCCGCCATTGAACCCGTCGGGATGTTAATTCATTGTAGATACGTTACAAAGATCTAATTACAATATTCCGACATTTCGTGGCGGCTATGCGGGCACTAATTGTAACAATTGACCGCGCTTATTGTTCTCGAATATCGTTATTATCGTAACGTAGATCGTCGAAGCTCTAATACGTTAAGCAGTCGAGTAGTTCGCAAATACAAAAGCGGCTTACCAAGAAACGATATGTTGGCGGCGTTTGGATTCGCGAACAGCGCCGAAAAACGGAATTCGATTAATTTCCTTCCTTTGTCGATTATAGCGAAGAGAAAAAATATAACTGCCCGCGGAAATGCTTTTAACGTCGTATACGTTTATGATTTACGCTAATTATGCACAAAATTCGTATACGAATAATCGATTTAATGTACACCATAACTTTAGCAAACTTTTAAGGCGTATTTTCCAAAAATCTTAGGAAATTCAGTTCCAACGGTTCTGCCCATTATTCGAAGTTCAAAATTATGTTTTACAATTCGAAAAATTCTAATTGGAATGTAGTCATTGTCTTTTTTTTGCAATCTAATTTTGATTTACTTCCAGAACAAATTCCGATAAACTAATTGAAGTTTTCGATCTAGCGATCACTAAAGTACCCTTTGCCGAGAATATTGAAAAATGTCTTTTGGACCCATATACTCCCCCCTTGAGCGCGCCTCTACGTTATTACACAATAATGCGCATACAACAACAAACTCATTGCGAGCCAGACTTTGTTGTCCAGCCACATTCTATTGTGTCGTCGTCACCGGTGCGTGTGTATATATATAAATATATATTTGTGTGTGCGTGTGTGTGCGCGCGTACGCTGTGTGTGTATTGAATAACTCGCGATCGAAAAAGTATTGAATATAGACGAAATAAGAACTAACAAATACATAAAAATCGACGGTAATAAATGACATAAAATCTATCCGATAAAAAAGGAGGAAAAACAAAAATTACAAAACGATCGTAAACCGAAAATCGGCGCGGAAACGCGATAACAGTAAAATCGCTCGATTTCGGGTTTTCGCTAGCGAACGCCCGCTGACGGAAAATGTATTACGACGAGAGACTACTACACTGTTGGCCAACGTCGAGTTAGTAACGATTCGCGCGTAATATAATATTACGTTCGTAACATGACGAATGACTTACGGCGCCGCCGTTAACGCGTATCCCGATTTCGAGTACTTGACAATCCGTTCGTTAGAATCGAATGGTTTTATCGTTAGGCGGGGCATTTGACAAATTATTGTCAACATGTTATATTCGGTAACGACAGCGACGATTGCGGAACGTACTCGAAATCGTTCGGGTGTGTGTGTGTTTTACAAACACTCGAATAAACGGCGGCGTAATTTGGAATTTCCGCGGCGCCGCGAACCGTAGTTATACGTATTACGCGTTACGAATACCACCGCCCCGAGCGTTAAACGATTACGACGGCCTACGTATTACGATACAGAGATATACCTTGGGCGCGATGTATCTACCGACGTTAGACTTGATTTCGTTTTCGAGCCACTACGGGGTTGGCGTGTACGAACGTGTGGCGGAGTTGAAAGAGAAAACGCGCGAGCGCCATAAACACCGGCGCGATAATAATTCAATAACGACGACTTGTTATATAGAAACGAAAACCGTATACATGTATGTTTAACGTGCACGCGTAATACGCATTGGCGGGATAAATCGCGAGAGAAATCCCGTAAAACAACGGCGTGTATAATATTATTTTACAATCGATATATTTAATGACGCGCGCACCGCCAAGGAACGAATTCGTTTTACAACCAATCATTTTTCCCGTTTTTATGTCTACCGCTATCGCTTTCGACCACCCCTTCTCCCCTGCCATCACCCAATAACGTTACGGGCTCGGAACTATACGCACGAGAGCACGGTGGCTCGGATTTTGTTATTACGTATTACGTTTGGAAATCGGCCATTATCGGACTCCTTCCGTCATACTTTACCCACGGTCGTCCCTTCTGTCATACGCGCAAGAGAGTCCGGCGCGATGAACTACCCCGATGATAGACGACAAATACCGGCGAACGCCAAACGACGAGTTTTTTTGACAAACCCGTAATCGGAATAAACAAAAAAAACTAAACACGAAATTATGGCGCAGTAAGAATTAATATTACTCGCCATTCATGGAATAAATATAATAATATGCCATAGTATTATATCTATATATATATATATAGGGGCATTGTTTCGTCATAAATATTAATGTATACATCTGTACGTGGAAATAATAGTTTCGGGCTTTCAGCCGTTTTCCATTTTCGAGCGTTATTGTTCGCATTATTGTTTGTGTTTACAAATTTCGGCGAGAAAATCGATTTTCTAGTAGCATAACGAATGACTGGGTTAAAGGGATTTCACATCTAAACTGTTACAAGTCCGTCTTTATTTTGTTCGAAAAATCGATTTTATTAATCTGAAAAATTTGTAAGAAATAGGCAATCGCGGCAAATAATTATTGGCTGACATCGCGGTAGTCTACCAAACAAAAAAACGCGTTGCGACGACATCATTTCGAAACATTTTTATTACAAACAATTTCAGCAAAATTCGATATTAGTACAACTCGTACCACCGTTTAGAATAACGACCGACCTTTTCGAAGATTTTACGTATTCTACGTAATTAAATTGAACATGTCGTTCGTTCTTCGATTAAGTACAACGTTCGCGTATAGTTACCCCTTTATGATAAAAAAAACACACGTTGTTGAGTTTATATTTCTAATTTACAAAATAAACGTTCGGTTTTTTCGACTCGTTTACGAAGAAAAATAATTCGAATCGAATGAAAATATAACGTGTTAATGCAGGTTAATGTTTTCATTTTCGATACGTCGCTAAAAACAATAACAAGTCACATCTGCAGCAATTGTTCTTCAATCGTAATCGCAAAATAGGTAATTCAGTTTTTTTTCGGAATAAATAGGCGAACTATATTGGTTTTGGAAAATTAAATTACTTTTTAACCGTACTCGACACTACGGTAATAAGCAAATTGTTTTTTTATAGATTATCGCCAAAAGATCCGCTTCAAAGTTGAAACGAATTTAGTCAATCGGCTATGTTGTTTTTTGTTTCATAACGCGAAAAACATCAAAACCTTAATGGAATAGGTCACTATTCGGTCGATTCGAATAATTGTTTTTTGCGTATCGAACAAGCGTAAATAGAAATAGAAATAGAAACCGGACGAAAATTTCGCGTAAACCAGTATCGAAGACTTTCGAACGTTCTGTAGCATAGTAAACCCACCGGTCGCCGGAGACGGCGCAGCGTTCCGGACACTGACTGTTCGGGCGCGGAAACTCTAGAAGAAGCGTCGAAAAAACGACAAAAAGAAATCGCCGGCCGCGAACGCGCTCGCGTTTACGGACCTTCTGGAACACGCCGGTATACGCGAGTGTACACACGGAAAGAACGACGACGCGAATAAATTCCGGGACGGTATACTTAAAACGCGCGCTCCGCGTACGTTTCTACGGCCGCGGGCGAAACGGCGGTGGCGGTGTCGCGAAAGCCGCTACTTCCCCGTGGTCCGGCGCTTGTGATTTATTTACCCGCCGCCGCACCGCGACACGACCGGCCCGTTCTACGGGGCCAGTGTTCGCATGAAGACGTCGTCACCGGGAGATTGATGTGCGAATCCGGCACGGCCCCCGAGCGCCCTCCATTGTCGCGACGGCGCTGCTAAACGGCCAGCGGGCTCGGGTGGCGACTAACGTGTGTCCATCATACGTTTAGGTATCGACGACGACGTTATCGGGAACGTAACGCATTACGAGTTTACTTCAGTGTGTGTGTATGTACATGTGTAACTCGCGCGTCACGTCGTGAACGGCGACGCAGATATGGTTTGTCGGACGAATAGTAACGGACCGTATACGCGCGACTATTGTTCGGCTTCGCGAAAGAAGCGACCCGTTCCGTAGACACAAGCGCATGTCAGCGATAGTCGTCCTGGCGTGTCGGCGGTACCACTGTTCTGTTTGCGGGCGACCGTCATTGTACACGTACCCGCGGAATGGTCGAGTCGAAAGTTTTGTCCACTAAACGCGCGCTCGAGTATCCGGGGCGAGTTTCTTTTTTTCCACCGTGATGACCCCTGGCCGAGGCGTTTACGCGCAGCTCGTCGTCGAACTTCTCCCTACGAATAATGCGTACGCGACTATTCCCAAAATTATCCCTCCTACCCCCTTCATTACGCGCGTTAACGTTCGAACGGATAGGTAATAACAACCCGTAATCGGTTTCGCGCTAACGCCTAGCGCCGGGAAACGACGAACGTACGAAAGCATTCCGTCATTTTGATTTTTTATCGCCCGTCTACGAATAACGATCGTTATACGAACATTCGATAAACGGTAGTAACTTTTGGAACGCATTTTATTGAAAACCGTTTAGGTACCACACGTACCTTTATTGCGATCGTACGTAGCATATTCAGTGTGCTAGTTGTGATAGCTATTACAAGGGACATTTTTGAATTTATAATTAAAATCGTAAAATCTTAAAACAAATAAGAGGGATAAAGACGGTACAAAAATATGAAAATATTTGAAACTATAGAATAGGAAGTTACGAAATATTTTCTTAAAAATTTAACGAAAATTATGTATAATCTAAATTATTCTAAATTATTATATAGCGTCGAGTAGCTCGGGAAAACGATTGAAATACTGGTAAAATGTTCGAAAATCGAAGATACCGTAACGAATTCGGGCCCAAAAGAGAGAACTTCGAATTCGAACGGGATCCAATTACACACACCGCGTAAAAACACGGCGACTAATTCGGAATCGGCCGGTTTGTTAACGAGACTTAACTATGGGCAAAAAAAAAGCGAAGTTTATACGTCGAAAAAGTCCGCGTGAACAACTCATGTTTCGAGTTTTGCGAACTTTTCCCAGAATAAAAGAAAAACCGTTTAAATCGCGTCACGCCCGACACGCGGAATTACCGTTATTTTCGGGCTTTCGTGAACGTTAAAATAACAAATTCGCGACCGGCCATACGCAATACGTCGTTATAATAACAATCGACAGTCTCGGATGTACGGATAATACGAAAACGGTAAATCGAAACTTTACCCGGTATTTTGTATTGTTTCCTCGGTGCGCAACTTCGGCGAAATACCCCGCAGCAGTGTTCGTCCGTTGCATACGCGAGTACACGCTCCTATCGAAGATAATAATTATAACGACGTACGAACACACGCATGCCGGAACGATGGCGCAAATGTAACCCGTTAAAAATATCGAGTTTTTTACCCCTCCGAAACGTCTACTCCCGTAACGACAAACGCGTAATGTGTACAGGCGCCGCTCACTCGCGTCTAGTTAAATCGGATCGTACGGTATAAATTTAATAATCATATCCCACGCCACGCGTACACGCCTACGTGGCGTATAGAAATGTAAGTACGGGTTTAATATCGAATACACGGTGGATGAACACCTTGTACAAGTTTTTCAAAATATTTCGTATCACCGACAAATCTGATACATATATATATATATATATATATATACATTTTAGTAGGTGGTATGGACATCGCGCGTTACCCTACAATCGCTGTAAATAAATATATATATATATATATATATACGAGATAATATCGACGAGTGCCTTAGGACGTGACGTGAACGAGCTCACGTTTATGTAGGTAAAAAATTATAGCGGAAATGAAACGCGAACTGGGCGAAAAATCGCGGGACGCACAAAACCGGTCAAGCGCGTGAACAATAACTAATCGCGTTAAAACTTTGAACAAGAGTGTTTAAATTAAGATAAATTAGCTTTTGGTTAGGAATTACGCGCGTAATATAAAACGAAAATACGTTTACAATGTGTTACTAGTTATTAATAACGTCCTCGGAATCAATTTCAGTATTTTTAACTAATTTATAATATCGTCCTACTATAATCATATACCGGTTATAAAATACGCGTAACGTTATCGTTAAAAAATCGTAAATTGTTTAATTATTTTGATCAATCGCTGCTATACTAATCATTGGTTTTCAATATTTTAAAACCGGTTCTTTTATCGCTCGTTTACGGTTTGTTCGTTTATAAAATGTAAACGATAACGGATTTCGCAACCGAAAGTATTTCAACTTGGGGAAACAAAATGTACGCGAAATAAAAGTTTACCGAAAAGAAAAAACATAAAATGAAGCCCAAACGCACTGTAAAAATCAATTCGACGGTCTCTCCGTAAAACGTTACGAAACGAATATTACGGTATTAATATATTTCAAAAATATTCGATCGACGATCGGTTTAAAAAAAACGTATTACGTTATAACGCAGATACGAAACAAACAAGACTATTGTGCCGATTGAAAATGGTTCTAAAAAAACGAGAATTTTCGGTAAAACATGTGGCCTCTACACAGTCTTCGCCGATTTGTACTGTAATAATAAAACTCTACTACGTTTAATATAGTGCACGTTGTCCTTTGGGAAAAAAATACGAATACACGCATGTGTTGTAATTGTTTCCGAGTAATTAAACAAAATATCGACGTAATACAATATCGTCAGTGAAAATGAAACGAACCAGGTTTTTTTTTCTTTTAAAACAGAAAAATGACGCGATTTTGTCGGAAATAAAATTAAACGTTTATACGGAGTCATTTAAGAACTCTCGCGAACATTTCACACGTGGCGTATTTATCCGAAACGATTATTCTTTATTTCGCGTGGTTTATGTTTCTTTTTTTTTGGCGTTAATTATTTAAACCGAACCCGCGTTTTCGCAGAATATTATGAAAATAAACACGGCGAACTCGGTACAAACTACAATAACGTCGTTTCGTTTTTAAAAACTACGATTTATCTACGGACGAGCTTCGCGCCGAGATTCACGATGATTTATCGTCACGTTTTCGAACTTTAAACGACGACTACACGCGTTATACATACTACGACGCATTCGCCGAAATGATCTACGAAAAAACCCATCGGCTTATTAATATACGCCACGCGTAACCCATAAAGTACTAGCCACGGGTAAATAGAGTATTATCCGATTTTTTTAGTATTGCGCACGCGGCTATCGAATAATAAACGTCCCTAAAAATATAATATAACCGTTTACGCGGTACGAACACGCGCGTTATTAAATACCGTAATCGATTTAATTAAACGGGAATTGTCGGTGACTTTTAATCCTTCGTTAATATTTCGCGTGTTTTGTTCTCTCGTTACTATTAAACGTAATATATATATATATATACACGTTATTTTTTTAATCAAAACACGTCGGCAGGATTAGTTTTTCGTTTATCGTTTCCGAGATATTAAAGTAACGAAAAACGTGTAAATACCGTAGACACGATTTTATTCTAAACGTAAAAAAAAAATACGTTACGAATGATTCCGCGTTCGAACGGAAAAATTCGAATATTATATAACTCATGTTAATCACGTTTGTTCATTAAAAAAATAAAACCGACGAACATTGATACGCAAAATGCATGGGCGTGTTTTTATCAAAAAAAAAAAAAAAAAAACGTAACGCAATATAACGTTATCCACGTAAGACAACGCTTCCTACGCCCGTGTCCCGTCGTAATTAACTCGGGATTCGATAATATAACGCCAGAAATACCGCAACCTTGAAATGAATGTTTCGTACTGTAATTAATATTGTTTAACGAAGAACATTCTTCAAACGTCTCCGTTAAACAAAATACGCGTACGTGTGTGTGTGGTTCACAGACGCCTAAAGCGCACCGACGTACGCGTTGACACAAAAAGTGGCCGAGTTGCGTCCATAATTTCGCCCACTAAACTACTATTTTACCGACGTTAAAACACGTAAATATTACTTAGCCACTCGGTTTTCACGTTCAAACGTATAATAATATATCGTACCGAAACATCGAGATATATTTATATACATATATATAATACGTAATAGTTTAGGTTCGACGCATATTGTATACGAAACACGCAAGTTTTAACTGAAATCCACAAAAAGGAAACCCCTCCCTCCGAACACTATCAAAACTACGAAATTAATTTCGATTGTCGGGAAAACAATCGCCAGATAAAAAATATTCCAGAAAAAAGGGATATATCGATAAGTAACGGTGTTCGACGGTTGTATATAATACGGCGTATATTTTGTCGAAATCGAAATTATTCTATCAGGCCTATCCGTTCACAAAGTTATCATTACAAGGACATGAGTACCTCCCCGTATATAGTGTTTCTACATCGCGCTCGTACCGTGCCAGGGGAGGGAGGTGTTTTTAAATTAAATTTTAAAATAAAATTTTAATAAGTAAATTCAATTTTTCATCCCCAGATCAAAAGATCGGAAAACGGGGACGAAATTGTACGGGCGATTCCGTGATTACTGCGCGATATTTTTTCGGGTTTAAAAAATGTATACACACACGTTTTGCGATGTTTTTGTCGTTAGGAAATAACGCGTAGCTATACGCGTTTATCACGTTAGGCGATCCCATTTGCTCGTCTCGAAGTTTTTACACGTTTCGCGAACGGTATACTGAGTTTCCGAAAAATTTTTGATTTTTAAAACGAGCTAGTACGTCGCCCAGTGACGAGCGTGACGTAACTACTCGGAACTAAGCGCCGCAAATAATAATTTGGACTTTACTTCCGGACTACGAGCGAAAAACGATTCCGATCAGAACACGGTTTAAGTAAATTCAATATCGAATATCTTCAATTCGGAAACGTCATTTTTTACTTTCTCGCGCGTTATATAATTTCGGTATTCGCGCGCCACCGAATCGATAACCGTTTTTTACTGTTGGACGGGTTCCGGGTAGCTGCTTAATGTACCGTTTAATAACGCGTTAAGTCGAAAACAAAATGGTTAAACGAATTATTGTACCCACGCTAGCCGAGTACAACAGCATACTATACGTTACGTCAAATCACAATTAATAAACGACGCAAAATATTTATTCGTCTCCTTCTTTCGTCTATTTAAACGGAAACGTCAAATTTCTAGGGAACTTTTTACGAAAAGCCAGTTAATATAAACAAATTACGAGCACGATGGATAATCGTTATAGGAATTTGTCTCTTTTTATAATTATATTGTGTCGCGTCATTTCGTATTTGTATAAACGATCGATGATATAATCTCGTAATCAATTATTCGTATAAAGATTCTGATTAGAGTTCGTGGTTCACTATATACATAGTGTTTGAACAGTACGGTTTGCAAATTGGTAAAAATTTCGTACTATAATAAATACCTACTACACGTTTATATACCTATATTGGATTTTCACGTTCGACGTCATTACGAAAAAAATGTACGTTCGTACGTTTATCAGAGCTCAAACAAAACGTATTTATTATTATACGTATATTATTGGAAATAATACGACGTCTATAAAATATTATTAAACAAAGCGCCTACTGATAATATTAATAAGTTACGCGAAACGACGCGAAAAGGTTTCGCAGAAGAAGAGATTCCACGTTAGGTTTCTCAAATACGCGGTTACGGGTTTTACGAAATGTTCGGTAAAACTATTTAGAGAGATAGTCCGAAAAAACCCGTTTAAAATCTCTTTTGGGCTAGTCGATTCCAATCGATAGCTAAGGATTTTGTTTCTAAAAACGAAAGGCAGCGTCGTCGCGAAAACCTTAACGAAATTACGCGCCGACTGTAACGTTCTTATATTCGGCATCGGGAACGCCGACGACGGTGTGTATCCCTAATTGACGATCGATTCCGATTTGTATCGCTTGCTACGGACCGAAAGAACGAAATTGGCTCAGTCGAAACGGACGAACTCGGCGGAGGAAACACGTCCGTCAAACGTACGTGAACGCTACGACCGAAACAGCGATCAAATACGTTCGGACGTTATTAGAGAACGCGCGATTTCCTTAAAATCGTTAACTGGCCGTTTAGGAACGAATTGGCCCTGCTTGTTTTCGCGTCCGTAAAAAAATATCTCGCGTTTTGTACCACTTACCTGGAACACGTTGTACACACACACGCGCGCGCGTATATATTTATACGTATAGCGTAGTACACGGACGCATTGATGTCGCAATAAATATCGGGAATTGACATGTTGACCGTGTTGTAGCGCACATAATTTGTTTCGACGTACCGGACGTTTGCGCGTTACAATTTAATTACCCTATACTTACGTATCGACAATGATTAATAACGTACGCGTCCGGTACAGCGCCGCCATAACGGAGTCCGCGCGCACGCGTAAACGTCTCTGTCGCGTACACGACGTCCGTACCACGGACACACGAAACAACCGGAGACACCTAACCACTACTGCACAACGGATTGACCGACATTGACGCCGGTTACCGCGGTCAACGCGGTAACCGACGTATTTACCGTGCCATTCCGTGTCGACGTCGAATTTATTATTGATACGCGGATGGTGTATCGTGCGCACAAATTCCTAACCGATCGACCGATCGCCACTACCCAAAACGCCCTATTCCACCTAAGAGAACAGGTAAACTGCCGAATTTCTCTCGCGATTGATCGTACTATGGACACGTCACTCCGGAGTACACGCCGACGTCTAGATTCGGTCCCTAGTTTAGTATCTGAATCCCTTTTTCGCGTTAGATGGCACATTACGATGCTCAAAATCATGCTGGGTAGATCACGACGAACGCCACCAGTCGGACTAAACGTCATACTAATATACGACTATTATTTTCGAAAATCGTCCGTATCTGTTTTGTATTTGTTACGTATTTGTTTCGTCGCCAGTAATGCTTTACGAACGAACCCGTGAATATATGGCGTACTTTAGAGCTTCGAACAGTTCATGGGCATATATTTACAGATGAATGTTTCGTGTTCTTTTTAAAATATCCGATAATTTGATAAGGATCGTGGATTCAAAATACTTATATTTAATTAAAATTTTAATTATGTTTAATAAGGAAAATGACGCCGGATCTCGATACGCACAATGTTCGAAAATGTTTAGGTACTCGACAATTTTGAAAACACACGGTCTCAGTTTCGTGGTTATTTCTAACATCGGCAACGTTTTCGAATATCGAATTTCATTAACCATAATCAAACAAAAGTCGGATACGCCGTAAAAATACTAACATAAGTTCGTTTTAAATTCGTATTTACATCGATAAACTATTAAAGATCGTTAACGATTGACGTTTATTCGTAATGAACTAACGAGAAATAATTTAATAAACGATATACGCGCAAAGACGGTTAATTTCAAACGACGACGCCGGTAAATTATCTAGTTCGTATTGTATATTATCAATTGGGAAACGTTTATTCGAAATGGAATTTCGTGCCTGTGTCCGTTTTGAGCTAAAATGAGTTTCGAAAATAAATCGCGTTCGAACGGAAAAATATGTTTAAAACTCGCGGTATTCTTCCTGCCCGCCTCACCGTTCAACAAATTTCGTTAGTAGACACCTATGCACCACGCAAGTATCCAAATACGCGCGTAAATTATACGATAAGTACACCACACAATAGACCTTGTATTACGATACGGCAATAGCTTTTTGAGCGAACTTCGGGTAAAAAAAAATACATACACACGTATTACATAATAGGCGTAAATCAGGTTGATTCGAAGTGAAAAATATCTTTGAAAAATAAATTGTTTCGTTTACATATTATCGTGGCGTTGTTCGCCTTAACAATGTGTGTGTGTGAGTGTGTGCGTGATGTGTGCCCACGTTTTTTGTTATTCTACGTCTAATAAGTTTTACGATCGCTTTATGGGACTACATGTTTGTTTTTTTCGCGCGATATATGCATTATACGCTATTTTACAAAAAGAAACCACTTTAAAAGCGTTTAAATATGTAAAACAGCGTTTTTCCCCCGCAGTTGTAATAAACGGCCCGACGTGTTTTTCGTATATTGACATAACGTATAATGCGTACTTTCTTTTTCGACAATTAACATAGAAACGCTCGCGTGTGTATGTACGTATAATACTCGGGCGGATGACTTATTGACGACTCGGCTTCCACGGACCACGCCGCAGCTGCATACACGCGCGCGCGGTTCCCGATTAATTTTTATTTTCGGTTATTATTATTATATATATATCTCCTCGTCCAGCGCGAAGTTTACGTCGTCGTTAAAGTTCCCGCGCGCGCGTTACACCGCAACATCGGCGCTTATTATTTTTACATTTACGCGTATTGGCTCTTCTTCCGCGTCTCGTCGTCGCCGGTCGGTCAAAGAAGTAACGCTAGTTTTAGCCGAAACGCGCGCGCGCCCCACTTACGGCGATTTTGCATTTGGCGTGTTTCGCCGTACTTTTACCGGACGAAAAACACTTTTAAAACTCGCTAACAACGTTTAATAAAGTAGCGTAAAAACGACGAAATTTTACACGATTTTATAACGAACAGTCGTAATCCATAACGTACGTGCGTACCTTTAAATCGAATTATAATCAATTTTACCGAGTTTAAATCGAAGGAAATTGAAGAAAATGTACGATACCGTGGTGAAATTGTTCGAGTCCGTTTATATTTTCCGTTAATATTTTTTCCAACGCAAAATTGTATACAAAATCGTTGTTGGATAAATTACGTTTATAATGGTCGTTTTGCATTTATATACGAAATAAAACGATAGTCGTAATAATAATATTAAAACGGACGACTACTTAACACACACGCCCAAATTATACGACGAAATTTAAAATTAAACTAATTGACGTTTCTAGTGACGCGTTTAAAGGTTGGTATTTGAATATTCTAAAATAAACAAATTCGTAAATATATTCGTACGAGAAATATTCGAGAAAATACACGAACTGCCACGTACCTATATTTAAAAAGCGTCGTTTAATATTAAATTTTACACATACATATATATATATATATATATATATTTATATATATTTATTTATTTATTTATTTATTTATTTATTTAAATACGGAAAACACAAAGGTTAATCAAGTTATTTTTTTTTGTTAAGTTAACATAAAAAAATAATTTTAAAAAAAAACGACCGAGCCCTAAATCATATTATAATTTTCCGATTATAAATTCAAAAACATTGTAACGTTAAATGTTAGATAAGGCTACCCTCGGCGTCCGATATAGAAGTCCAAAACTATTATTTATGCGTAGCTGAACGTTGTGAACGATAAACGTACGCGTTCGGCCGTTACCTATGCCGTTGTTAAATGAACTCGGTTCGGCCGTTTCTGTACGAATAACTTAAAGGCGGTTAAACGTTAAGTTCGAAAAACAAAGAGGAAAAAGAATTTTCGAAAAAAGTTACGCGTTAAGCAACTCGATTCGGCCCCGTTGATTCGTTGACGGCCAGCGTTTGGTGAACGCCGTACGCCGGTATTGTGTCCGTCCGCGGGACGACGTCCAACACGACGACGACGATTGAACGAAGCGTGGGGTATGTAATACGACCGCGTGTTAGTTATTCGTTTAGACGCTAGCGCAAGTATTTTGAATAAATAAATCCGACAGTCGCTTAATGTACGGTACCTGCAAGTAGTCGAATCTATTTTCCAGGCGTCAATCGTACGCGCGCCTTTTTACACACAGATATATATATATATATATATATCAACTCGGAACGCATGCCTCGAGCCGTACGTATTACACAATATGTAAATTAACCGCTAATCTAAAGTCCTCTATTAACGAATTCCCCTATATTATATTTCGTGAGTTATCGGCGGCCCCGCAAATTGTTTTTTTTTTTTTAGAAAGCGCCGCCGGCGTCGGCCACAGTAGTCGATTACTGTACGCGAACACGCCTGCGTGTGTGTGTGTGTGTGTGTGTGTGTACACGCGAACGCCAAGATATATACACATAGACGTGTCACGGTCTGTCGGAGGTTTTTTCGGGACGACTTTTATCAGTCGTATTTTACCACCGATATACGAGTCATATACGCACAACGCGTATCCGCCCGACAAACGTGCGGATATGGATAAGGAACAAATAATATAACAATACTAAAGATGACGCGCCTATAATATACTACTACCTATATATGTATACATTGGCGCCGAGTTCGTTACGGCGGTTTTTGCGGCAAGTATCGCGTCCAAAGCAAAAACGTCCCTGCCGCGCCAGCTGAACGAAACAAAAGATAGGGACCCGAACTACCGAAAATTTACAAATCGCTAGTACACCGCGACGATTACCAACCGATTATTGTTTTCACGACGACGCGCGATTTTCGTTTTTTGTGTCCACGAAGTCTTTTTCGTTATTGAAGGAACAGACATTTACGCGTACCACCATTGGCTGGTAGCGAATCCTGTCTGAGAGTCGGCACCGTTTTATTCGCCACGATTTTCCGTTTTCTCGGCAGTTCTTATTCAGGTCAAATTACGGAAAACGTTCGAAAACAATCGCGAAAAAGTCGGCGGAATCGTAGACGCGTCTGTTTTTGACGATCTTTGTTTCGTATTTAAAGCTTGAACGCGATTACGAGCTTTATACACACGCGGCACTTCGACAGCGTTTAAAAAATCTCGAATCGTAACTTTTTATTGAAACGCATGACGTTTGAATTCCGAAAGATTACGAATAATAATAATAAACAGTTTCGTCGAGAATCGAACGCAGCGATTTATCGCGTCACTTTCAAAATTAAAATCGCGAACAAATATAAAATAACGATACTACTCTATTACCACCCGATCGTCGACGGTATTCGCGACTCGCTACCATTTTTTTTTCAGGCACAGAGGAAAATATGGAATACTTAAGCCATAAATCTATAGAATACGCGCGCCTCCTAAAGGTATATACGCGTATGACGTTTAAAATATAAAAAATATTCGCCGTCACGAAAATATAATATAGTATACCTATATGTGTACGCGCATAAATAGTATCCTTATAGAAAGTGTACGCAATGAGAATCGGCATCGCAATATTATAATAGTTTATACGGCGAACGATACGACGATAAGATAAGTGTTCGAAAACGGTTCAATATTTAAATAGCCGGGCGGTCGCAAGTGGGTACGTACGCAAACATAAATATACGTTCCGCGACCAGCGCTCGTTCGCGCCACAATTTTTCAAGCATTTCACGTCGCCAATTTCGGTACGCGCTTACATACGTAACAATAATTTTTTCGTATCACGCGCCGGGTCCGTTCGAATTTTGGACAGTGTCGTACATAACGACAGGTGACGACGGTATTTCGAACAAAAATATCGCACGCGTACGCGTTTAACATCGCCGCCGTAAGTTATACGAAATATAAAACGCGTCGTTTCGCCGGCCAATTATACGCGAACGTCCCGTATAATATAATATGCGTACGTGCGCTAATATGACCACTTTGAAACGCACGCAAAACGTATTCGAAAAAGAAATTTTACGGACGCCGAGTATTCGAAAACGAATCACGGGGCGGTCGTATTCGCGCGCGTATTTAAATTTGGTCGACGATAAATCCGAACGGTAATTAACAAGACGCTCGTAAAATAAAACGAAATAAGGAACGCGCCGTTCGAAATATTCATGTACGATTTTTATACGATTTTCGCGTACCGGCCCATTTTGGGCGAAAACAACTTTTTCCCTTATACGGGCGTATCAACGTGCCATAAAAACAAAAAAATGATATAAACTCCGCGTTATAACGTTTTTCGCAGCAATATGTCTAGTTTGTTACAAAGCCGTTGAAATTTCTATTCGTAGAAATACGTAACTCGTACCGAACGTAAAGAATATACAAACGAACAACAAACGGCGTACCCGGGTGGAGGAGGGGCCATTGGCATTCTGCATGAAACGTAGTCGATACTGTTGAATCTTAAGAATAATTTCGAAATCGACGTCCGGGATTTTCGCGTAAATTGGTACAAAGTATAATACATTTACGCGGGGAATTTTTTTTTTAGAAATCAACCGTCGTAAGGGTTTTGCCGCGTTTTATTTTAATCGACGAAGTCGGTTTAAATAGTACGAAAACAAAACCAGAGTTTTATTACAACGTTTCCGCTATTTTCTACGTTATAACGTTATAATGTAGTCCGATCACGGACGCCCACTGAAATATATTTTATCGCGACGTAAACACCGTAAAACGGCGAAATTCCCGTTCTCGCGACGCGTCGTGTACGTTTTAATCGGCCGAATAAATAAGATCGAATATAGGTATGGCCAGAAATTCGGAAAGACTATCATAACCATACGAGGAAACAACCCAATTTTCGATATTGTTCATTAAGTGTTAATTTATTCGCGACAATAACCTTGGATCGAAGCCAAATTTCCGATGGTCGAACATGCACTAAAATTTGTTTCGACGATGCATTTTTAATCGTATTAACACAAAAATGTATTTACCACGGAGTTGATAAAAATATCTTACCGACATCTGTCGTCCATTACTGGATTACTTCCAGGTCATCGATAAAACACAGGATGAGCTCCCTCTTTGGCCAATTCGAAAAAACCCAAATGGCTTTATTCTTTCTAATCTAAATTTAAAAATTGTCCCACTTTAACGAATATGGTTGAATCTCTTATACGAAAAGTCGTAAAATTACGTTTTTTTTTTCGAAACGTTAAAATAATTTAGTGACGTCAACTAGAAAACATTTGTATAAGTTATAATGCCGTCACGTGTGTTGCCATAACGTTAAAGTATATATATATATATATATATATATATCCGGGAAGATTACTCACAGACAAGACCCACTAAACTAAAATATCGTTACATTTTGTCTTTAAACTCTACATTTTTACAACGGAAAAAATTATGAAATCCAGTACCTACCTACCTACCTATCCAATGAAAGCACGCAATATATAGTTTACTCGTTTATTTTTTATGTTATTCGTTCCGACAACCACACAGTTCCGTTTGTTTCACAATAATAAATATTACAATTATCAGACTACGATTACGAACGTGTTAAACAAGTAAATATTTCGATCCGATTTCGTTCAACGAATATGCTGACGCGTTTTACAGTAATTTATACAATATGGAGATTTATATTCGCTAGATAAAATCTATCTTATTACGAGCTAACCACGTAACTTTTACACCAATTAAAAGCAAAAAAAAAACCAACGGATAATAAAAAAATCGTACACGATATATAAGTTGTACATGAAATAGTAAAAATACGCCAGATATTATGAAAACAAATCTTTATACTTTCATAACTACCGACCGGTAAAGGGAGGAAACTCTAAATGTCAATGTCTCTTCTACATTCAACGAACCGGTTATTTATGTTTAGTAAAACATAACAAGAATTATATGTGTGCGTATTATTTTTTTACGGCGAACAGAGAGTAGTTTTTATAACGCTTATGGAAACCGGTGAATTACAAGAACACCTATAATTTGACGATCGGAAATATTAAAAATAAAACGGAACGATTATTGTAATTTCCCACCAAAAACTTTTAAAACCACTTAAAAACAATTTTTTTTATAAATTTCTAAAAGAAAACAGCGGGATCTATTTGTATGGAGAACGTATATTAAACAACGAATGCATATGGTGTGCAAATTTAACCCCTTTGAAACATTTTAAACGTATTTATATACGTTTACTGAAAAATAAAATATTACATATTCGTTGTTTTCGAAAAACTATTATAAAAAAAAATTCTCGTTTACGCGTGAAATTTGGAACGTTCTAGAAGCAAACTATTTACTAAAACACATTCGTCATAAATACATACCATATATATATATATATATACACACACAATCACTTATTTTCCAGTAACAAATGTTTTCGTCGAATAACCGAACAAGTAAAATTTAAACGTCGAATAACCAAACAAGTAAAATTTAAACGTCGAATAATACAACGAACTATACGTCCAACAATGAGCGATAGTATTTTGTATATATTATTGCTCGAATAAATTCGATAAAATGTTAAGGACATCGAGATTCAGTCTGGTTGTACTCGTGTATGTTTAAATCGACAACGCTAGCGAAAGACAATAAATAAGAGCGCCTTTAAACACGGTTTAATTTTATTATTCGATAGATAATTGTTGTCGTTACGGAGTTCATTTGAAACGTACAAAAAACTCGGACCGATGTGTTCGGGAGAAAAACGTTTTCTGACTGGTGTATGTCGAATTATGTTCCCGTGTTTCTCACTAATCGTCGTTATCCGCAGCCCATAAGATCCTCTTCACACACGCGATGCAATAATATATTGGTTTGTATAAATGTTTCTTTTTATAACTCGTTTTTTCCCCTCTATAAACTGCATTCCAGAATTCTTTAGCCTGTTTCGCTGCACGGTCGCAATGACCACGAACTGGACGAATCCATGAAATTACGATACACACTTATGAATCACCGTTTGCAATCTATGCCAAGTCATGTCGTGTACCGTGTATGATTTTCTAGAATACGAGTAGGCGTATATATAGACGGACGGGCCGTCGATGAAAACACGACTATCTACTATTACTATTATTATTTAGTCGATACTATTATATATATATATATAATAAAAGGGAATAAAAACTCGGAAGCTAATGATTAAACGGTGTCATTCGGTCGGGTGTACACGCAAGGGCTTTGAGAGATTGATAAAGCTATTCGTCTTGAAATTACCAAATAAATCCGGTAACCTTAGTTACGCGTCTTAACTCGGTGGACCATAAAAAGAGAAAAATTAGGGGGACTCGACTCGCCCCGATGAAATATTATGAAAACCCGGCGTTGTTGTTATAGACGACGGTAGTGAAGCGTAATTATCGTAGAAATTCGTATTGGAAAAAATTATCGATTGGAAAAATAAACTGGTTTTGAGCGTGGAGTTTTCAGAATTTTTTTCTTTTTGGAAGGAATAACGTATTTTTCGTAATCTGGGTATTTTATAAAATCATTAACTCAAACTGAAAACGCGCGACCGTTTCGTGTACAAATTGCGCGCTCTACGAAGCGATTCCTGCGATGGATCGCGAAAACGCGTTGAACATTTTGAATGTCGAATATTTGTACGTGGCGCGCGCGGATTTAAGTAAATAGTTAAACCGAAATAAAACGGTTCGCGATACTATACGTAAATAGGTAGCGTACATTGTATACATTATATAAGGCGATAACTTCAATTGATAACAATAATACCGTTTTATTAATCGAGTTTTACGCGGCAATAAAAAACCGTGTTCGACAAAAACTGGATCAGAGTTATTAAAAGCGTTACACGGGGCGTACGGTGAATTATTAGAATAGAAAAAACTGGTTATCGTCGTCGATCAGACAGCAGTGTGTAATTTGCGGACCATTAAAAAATATAAGGTTGAATTGAAATGTTACTTTATCTAAATAACGATAAAAGTATATCACGTCGGAGATAAACGTTTAATTCCAAAAATATTGTAATATATTCGGCGACTGGTCGTCGGGAAATATTGTTGAAATTGCAGTTGTCTACAGTTTAGCGTTTAAAAAAAAGCACCGCTCGTCGCCATATACGTGTACAAAAAACAAAACGACACTAAAACGCGGCGAAATTATTTTTGGTTCTAAAACGATTACGGACGAGCGAAATATTAACGAAGCAATTTTGACTGCTACCGTCAATTTCTTGAATAAAAATAAAAATCGTATAATTTCGTAGCGTATTTTAAACGCGTTCGGGTTTACGTTATATTCGACTTCATTTTTGGCAGTTTTAACGAAGTTTTCGTCAATTTAGTCGCAAAGTTAAATTTCACGTAAATGTAGGTAAAATAATCTAAGTTTTAAACGCTTGAACCTTATATATATATTGCGTCAAAAAAAACTTAACTGAAACGTAAAATAAATAATCTAGAAATATTAACGTCGAATTAGGTTTAACGTAGGATCGGTTTATAAAAATATTTTGCAATATTTACGATTTTATAATAACGTATTTATAAGCTTTTGAATCAGTGTTTAAATTTTAAATATACTAGTTGTTCGTTTTATTTCCCACAAAAAGGGTCAAAAAAAGGTCCGAATATTTTATAACTGAAAAAAATCGAATAACGTAAAATAATACGAAAGCAATTTTTAAACGATACTTCACAAATCACGATACAAATATGACATACATAAATCGTTATAAAACAAAGTAAACTTCTATAGCTTTCCACATAATGTTCTATACAATGTATATAATTCGTATTTAAAAAAGCCGTAAATTAAATATATTGGACATCATATATATTTTTTTTTTCATATACTTCATACATTCAATTTCACATCGGTAAATCGAATAAAAATATATTCGATACACATTTAAATACGACAAAATTATACATAGAGCGAGTTATGCTAAATGTAATTAACATTTCAAACGTACAACGTACAAAATTTTATTTCGTTTAAACCGTTACAATTTGAGATAAATTTACAGTTATAAATTTTTTTCGCGGATATTTAAACACTAAAACACATACTTATACAATAGTTAATTCATTTACTTTTTCGTTATTTAAAAGATATTTCCTATTACGCGATAATTTGGGACAATGTTTGTGAATCGTCACGTCGTTTATTGGTTCAATGTCTCCACAATGAGTATGTACTTTCTGATAAATTACGTAAAATTGGAATTTCCCATATCGTCGTTTAATTATTTTACTACAAACCGTTACGATTATCTGTAACAACATTCACTATATAAATATTAAAATATCCAACGGAAACACGTTCGAGTTTCGGCGAGTTTGTAAGTAGAAGCTCGAGTATTTTTTTTTTGTACGTAGGTTTACGATATTTATCAAACGCGTGAAAAACTTGACCGTCATAATTGGCGACTTATTATATTTCGATAGTGTTAAATTCGGGACCGTATAAAAAAACGTCCGATCCAGATAAACTATTTAACTTTATGGATGCCCCCCCCCCTCTAAGGATATTCGGAAATTTTCAAGAGCGTCGCGATTAAAACGTTTTTCGTAGAAAGCAACGACGCGGATAATATTCGCAAACGCTTTTTTATTTGGTATACGTATATTTATTATTGCATAACAATTCAATACGAACTACAGTCTATCGGTAGCGGTAATCATTTTGAACACGATATCCGGGACAATTTTTTTATTTTTTAGAAACACTTGTAATAGAAACTATACCTTTCCAGAAACATAATTTATTTAACAAAAATGCGCGTAGTTCAAATTCGATTATTTATAACATTAACATTTTACGTTATATTTGGAAAGAAATTCGAGCGTTTCTTTTTAACTACAATTGTACAAATGTCAAAAAGGCGAAATATAAAATTGTACAAATAAACATATTATATATATCTTTTTAAATACAAGTAATATTCGCGTACAATAATTTAATTAGCAGTTACGTTTTTTTTATCGTAAATAAATTATTCGCGAGGAATTTGAAAGAAATATTTTTGTTTAAGTATTTTTTAGTTGTATAAGTATAGGTATTCCGAATCGCACATATACATACACGCGTATTATTATTATTATTATTATTATTAGACTTAGGGCCGAACGTTCAAAAAAGATTTAAAAGGTAAAAATTAAAAGTTATTAAATTTCGTAACTTTTAATTTAACAAGTTACTTTTCGTTTCGGCGTAACGCGAACTTAACGAGTTATTATTTAAAATTACGAAGGTACTTAGAAATGCCAATTGTGTAAAATATATATCGCAAATTGCGATCGAATTATTCGAACATTATCGTATGTTTTCCTTGTCGTTCCATTATTGTGTTAAAAATCCAGCGTATATTATAGCAACGGTTCGATAACACGGCATTTCACCAGAAACAGTAGTAGCGTACTTACACCGAAGCGTGTTTTTGCGCAATACAATAACCTACAATTTAACTTATTATCGTTGTTGACAATTATCGTTGTCGTTTTTGAATAACTCGCGAACGTTTTACACTCCCCCCCTCCTGATTTAATAAATAATTTTTAACTTAACCGGGTTGATTATTGTTTCGAATCAACATAAAGTAACTTATTAATAAAAAGTAACTCGCCCAACGTCGATTATATCGTCTTGGGTGTATATACGTATACTCGGGCGCTAACGTAATTGTCGAAATCTTTACCGCGTGTCGTTCGAGTTTGTTGAAGTTCTCCGCGGTTTCGTTTCGCTCGCCCAAAATCAAACGTATCGACGCGAACGCCGTTGTCGTGTACGTACGTATACAAGATATATAAATCGATAAAAAACACGCTAACGTCCCTGTCGCACGGGCAACAATACAGCGACAATGCGGACGGGCAGTACATCACACAGTATTGCGCCGTAATCGCCCGGCAAATGGCCGGACGGGCCAACGAGAAACGTATTACGCGACGTCGAAGATTTATCCGTGCGGAGGCACGCGATCGGTACCGTCGGACGAACGAATAATATTATATTGTTCGAAGTTTTTCTTTGCCTACCGAAAGTTTTTCCCGTAGCCGGTAATCACTACAATAGTACCGAGTACGTTGTACACGCGTACGAATGAAAAAAAATGACGCCGAGGTTTCTTCGGGGACAATGGGACGTCGCGCCTGAAATATATAACGCCATTACCGTCGTCCGTCTCCACGACGCGCCGGTACGTCTCGTGGGTACGCCCCGTAAGTAGTTCGCGGCAATAACGTTCGATTTACGAAAAGTAAACGACGAGACGCCGCCCCGAACGACTAGCCGCTACGATATTACGTTCGTATTTATTCCCTGAGATACGTTTGAAAACTGAAAATAGCCGGGAGACGGGACGCGAACGAAGCTTCCGAAAATATTTCGAAGGTCCGTGGTATTTTGCGCACGTACCGTCGACGGAATACGAAAAAATTGTAAATGTCTCCGTCAACCAACCACGTAACATCAACTAATTTTCGTCCGTTCAAATCGACGTACGTCGGATATTTCGAAAATTTAAACGTTTTACGGATTGCGCGTTTACCTCATTTGCCGGCGATATCTCTGTATGCGTGTGAATGTATGCGCGTGTGTCTATAAAAATATATATATATATATCTTATCGACAGCGACGAATTCGAATATCTTCGTTAGAAAACGGCGACTAGCTCGTGAACGACGTAAACGGTACGCAAGTAAATACGGTACGTCTACAACGCGATTTGTCGGCACGAACGTTTCGCGTACGGGAAAAAACGTCCAAGTCGTTTTCGGAGTCGACGGGTTCGACAAATCCGTTACGTACTAACGGAAACGAAAATCGCGAAATTCGCCACACGATTGGATTCGAGGGCCGCCGTGTACACGTCGCGGACGCGCGCGAAATTGGCGTCGGCGGAGAAACGTCTGTTCAAGCGCACACCACGTGCGTCGTACTGACACGATAAAGCGCCGCGGACGGAATCCTAAACACGGACCATCCGTCGTCTTCGGGCACCGACTCCGCGCCGCGGCGCGCGGCGGCCGTGGGTCCGCCTTTTTTCCGTTCCCGCGACCAAGTACGTCGTCGTCGTCGTAGTCACCACCGCCACCACCGCCGCCGTCCCCTCCGCGATAGTCGTTGGGACGACGACGAATAAATAATATTACGCGTTACGGCGACGGCGTTATCGTTTTCCGTTTTTTTTTTTTATTTTCGTTTTCGACAATTCGTCGTAAAGCGCGCCCGATACCGTCCGTTCGTTTTCTCGCGCCTATTTGTTCGTGTACCACTCTACCAATCCCGTTCGTCGTACGTTTTTATTAATCGGTCGGGTGATCCATCACTGACGCGACTACTACACACCCAAAGTATCGTAAAAGGGTGCTAAAGTTATGGACGTAAACCCGCAGGGAACGACATCTCCCGCATCTCCGCCCGATTCCACGTCGCCGCTATTGTTATCGGACATTTTAGCGTTCGACGAACGCAATCATCTTTTTACCGAACTCCACGCCTCGCTATACGGTACCTATTATTCCACACGTTACGATAACGTTTAAAAATTCGACGTTTATTTTAACGTCGAATCGACGTTTTGAATACCGCGTTTGTCTAAAAATTACTCGGTCTTTAATCGTTAGCTAAACATAATTGCCTACGCGTAATATAGTATAATTTATACGCGGCTAGTAAACGCTTATCGAATAGTCGAAATTATTTCGAATTTAAACGTAAATATCGTTTGAATTTTTCACTTCGATATTTATAAACGATTATTCCGTTTTCCGCGTTTGTTTAGTTTTATGTCCTCTAAAATGACCACCCAGATTATTAAATCCGGTATGTACCTATACTAACGCGTATTCAACTCGGAATCAATATAATAACGAATTATTCTCGCGTTGTATTGTACATTATTATTTGTAATCGAGGATTTCGTATAACATTTGGGTACGTTTTAAAATAGTATCGTATACTATTCATCGAAAAAACGGTTAAAGTGGTCGACGATTTTTGTTCATTAATACGAAAATATATATTATAAAAAATCGGGAACAAAAATAACTTTGTTTTTAACGCGTTAATTAAAACGTTTTTAATTATCGAACCAATAAATATGTCCTATATAAGTATATTTTTTTTTTTATTAATAAGCTTTTAGAAAAAACTATACAAGCTCGACAAATATATATATATATATATATATATACTTAATATTCTTAATTAAAAGCTTCGAATAAAACGTTTAAAATTCGTCCGTAGGCTGCGTTTCTAAATTGTTTATTTAAAATTAAAATTACGTTTTAACGTTCCATAAAATTATAATCGAAAATAATAGACGTTCAGGGTACGTGTTTGGTAATAAAAACTAACGACGAAATTCAAATTTGTATCGTGTAATTAAGTGAAATATAGTTCGAGATTTCTACACTCGATAAATATCGTCGTTTCAGGAATACGAATCGTGCGTGAATGTAATTGTTTTCGAATCAGTTATCACTATAATAGATACCAAGAAACAAATTGATCCTAAGAAATATTCGTTAATTAGTAGAGAAATAATAATAATCGTTGGCGTGTTCTATTATCATACGACCCGACTAAAAGTAGAGACCGTAGAAGAATATTATTTTACGTACGCTACTAACGCGGAATTATAAGTGTACGTAGACGCGATGGCGGTTAATCTATTGTACCGGGCTGTAAATAATTATTCGCAAACCCGCTTCGTATATGTCGTTGAATAATCTACTAATTTACCCGTATGATTTATTTACGCGCGAATTCGCGGCGTAATTTTAAACTTCCCCGTTACGAAATATTTTTAAATTAGTTCGCGCGCTCGCAATGACGGCCGGTCAGATGATTAAACATTGACTTACCGGTATGCTCAATAATAGTAATTTTCGATAAAACACAACGCGTAATTTATAGAACCCGCCGCATTATTATATTATTGTTACTTCGTCGTTAATTGTTGATGTACAGTGTACACGCAATACGGCACAAAGACTATGGTAGAAGACCTTACGCTAATTAATATCGCGGTTTTTAAACAAAAGTGGGCTTTGTAAAAAATATCGCGCGTATATATTATTAATTAATATATTCTTTTATTATATAATATATACGTATATCGCGTATTTCAGTATATAAACCTATAGTAAAAATTAATTCGTTTTTTTTTCAATAGCGTCGTCAAGACAATAAAAACGCGTACCACCGCCGTCGTATCGTATACGTTTTTGTATAAATAAAAACCGAAACGGATATATTTGTCGGGTTTCAAAACGGTATCGATTTGTTTCAAAATGAAAAAGTATCCATATGATTTTCGGGTTCCCCCCCCACGATAATAGTTAAAACGTTCTTATTTTTTCGAGTTTAATATTAGATATCCCTTACGGTTTTACGACGAGGATCAACGGATCACTAACCCTGGAAATTAAACCTATATAAAGATGTATTACAAACAATATATATATATATATACATATCGAGTAATAATAGCGGCGACATTAACACTTAAGTAAACACACTATATAAACAAATTGTAAATATAGGTTAGGTACTCGCGGGCACTATAAATACCGTAATAAATCATTATATTACGTGGTTGTTCTAATCTATATAAATAAATTGTATTCCAAACGTCGAAAATATCGGCTAGGTTGTCGTTGTAAACAAGTTAGGAAAACTCGCTTCGCGACTGCGCTAAATTACGGATTATCGAACACAATTTTATTTTAAACATTTCGTATAAATTACGTCAATACTCGCAGCCTTTCGTTTACTTATGAAAAGAAAGGTAGAGGGACAGAGTTTATCAGCAGATGATTTAAATTCAACGAAGGTCTTTCGGACATTCCAGTTAATAATAATTGTCGAAATATTTATAACCGGCGCTATTTTATTAGTATTTATAGGGAATAAGTCGTAAAAACGACGTGTTTGAAAACGGTAATATTGCGACGAAACGCGTAACGACGATTCGTGATAACTAAAACTATAGGAAATTATTGGCTGTTGTAGTCGGATTTCCGTCTACGTCGTCTTTATAAGCAACGGAATCGTGTAACTAATATTATTGAAACCAATAACTAGAATCGACAGGTGGTCAGACACGACGGGAATACGATATACTTTTATATAAAACTTATCTCGAATATTCGCCGTGCGTCAATAATCGGAAACAGAAGTAAAAAAGGCGAAAACTTACGATACAACGTTCAGTTTCGTTCAACTAAACGTTAAATTTTTCGCAAAACTACGCCTGAACGTATTTTAAACTGTTTCATTCGCGCACAAATACTTTCGCGTTTGTATTTATTATTTGTAAATAATCGCGTTAGTTTTGGACGCGCGTTTAAAGTGTAAAATTAATTGTAAATAAATTGTTTTTTTACTCTTTAGCCGTAACGTTAATAACATAGATTAAAATGTTCGAATCATCGAGAATTCTTCAGCTAAATTAGGAGATTTGCTCAGTCACCACCTCCCCTCCATGGATGTTTCTTTTCACCCTTGTTCGTGCCGAATGGCGTACCTACATTTAAGTGTTGAAAACTGTATGGCCGCCGTACGTGTACGAGGAGAATTCAAACGAGATTTTTATTTTCCGTTTACGAAATAATACAAAAAACAATCCGCGCGCGATTTACGTACAATTGTGTACACGCAATGTTGTACAATAAATGACGGAGTTACGAAAAAAGCGACGTCAAAATACGAAACGTTAATTTGACCTACTTGATCTCGCCCCGGCCGCGGCGTGAGCGGTAGCGGGGGAAAGTTTTCAGCTGTCTGTCAGCGTACCACCTTCCCCGAACTTCGCCCGCGTATATTTATAATTAATATACGCCTATAAAATAATCGTGCGTATATATATATATATATATATATATATATTTAAGGTCATAAAACACCGGGAATATACGAAATATTTTAAGCCTGACGAACACTCTTCGTATTTACACGTTCCGTAATATAAAATACGTGTACGTTCTGTACCGGTATCGGACAAATATTTTCGGATTTAAAACTCGCAATTTGATACGAACATATGGAACTACAATAACGGTATTTCGGTTGTATCGAACCGTCCAATCAAAATGTAGCAAAACCGGACGAGTACAGTACGTCGTAATTGTATAAACATATTCGACATTATATACCATAATACGTACATACATATATATATATATATACGATGGCGTATTCTTAAGGAGAGGGATCCCAGGTCTCGATTGCCCCCCAGGATCAAAAAAAGTTCGCTAATTTATATGTAAATATAACGTTTATACTTACGAGATTCCTGTACGAACAATATTAAGAAATAGACTTGTAAATGCCGGGATATTGCTATGTAAGTATACAGAACGTTCGATTTATCGGTAATAAATATGTCTAAATTAAAACAGTAGCGCGAGATAATACAATTATTAAGTCGTAACCGGTAAGTATATTAATTATACAATTATTAATTATCACATACGCCCTTAAGCGATAAACAGGTACGTAGAATGAGTTGTGTGAACCCATGTGGATTTTTTTCGTTTTTTTTCAAGGTTGTTTGTTCGGACACGAGTACGCATGACGAACAACGCCACGCTTAAAAATCTTGTCGACGTCTAAAAAAGAACGCCGCGGAGATTTATGACTTGATTGAAAAAACATATTCGGTTGAAGAAAGGCTGAGTAAGGCGACTGTATTCAGATGGCACGCACCTTTCTGCGACGGTTGTGAACTGCCGCTTTACTCCCACATCTTGGCAAAAATCGACGCTGTTTAAAAAGGAATTAATGAATACAGCCGCAATCATTGTCCGGTATGATCAGCGCATGTCCTTCAGTGTATTGGGTACAGCATGGGACGTGTCAAAGGACACCGTACTTCGAATTCTGCGACATCATCTGAACATGCGGAGTGTGCTCCACGTGGGTTCCGCGCATGCTAAAGAAAGAACAGACGGAACGGCGTGTTCAAATTCGTATGGAATGGAAAAAACGTATTGCGGACGAACCTGACATTTGAGCTGAGTTATAACAAAAGATGAATCATGGTTCCGTTACTTCGATTCACTGACGAAGCAACAGGGCTACCCGTGGAATTCGCCAAAGTCGCTGGGCAAAACTTACAGGGATTTACGCGACTATTTTTTTCTAACCATCGTTAACAGTACCTAGATATCTAAAAACTGAGCTCGTTACAATTTTTATTAGTATATATATATACAAATATATATTATATATACTATATACTATATTTATTATATATACTATATTACTTATATAATAGCATCAATTGAAGATTCGTTAATATTTGCAAAATATATACGAATAAAATTTAATTGGAAAACTCCACGTATATCTCACTCGTCGAAATAAATTTATAAATTGTAGGTATTTGATATAACGTATATTTCACAAATTCCCGTATGTACATACCGAAGATTAACGAATTTGCGTAACGTAATATCAAATCAAAGATGGAGTTGAGCTTCATGCGAGCTTATTACCGCCTCGAACACATGGAAAAGCCGAGGGCGACGATCACCGGCATCGATATTAATAATATTTTATTCCACGGGAAAGGTAAGATAACCCTTTTTGGAATGGTGAACGAAAAAATGTCGCGTTCGTAATGAACCTCGTTTGTTAGCGGGACGGCCCTCTGCTCTTCAAGCATCACTTGGTCTGACAAATCACAACGAATTGGTCGGAGACTTATGTCATCGTGCACGTCATTCAAGCTAAGCTGGATGTTCTTCGACTGCATTCCTAGTGTATCTAAATCGTGTGTACCAAAATTAACAAACGCATTACATTGGTAATGTTTCACCTAATATACACATTATTCTTATATTTCGAACTTGAAAAAGGTGTACCAAACTTTATAGAATTTCAACGAATATTTCTTTAAAAAAGATAAATTTATTTTTTGACGAATTTTTGGATAAATTAAGTATGGAATAAAAATGTCTTCTAATTACTTTCGATAGCAACTACTTTTTCTTCAACAGAACTAAATCTGTTAGTGATATTTGACACCAAGCTATTTATTTGCGTTAAACCAGACTCGATTATCGTGTCTATCCTTTCATGTAATTCAGACACATCCGTAACTTTTGCCGATTGGTCTAGAAAGTAAATAAACAAAATATGTTACAACGTTTCGATTATTATAGATATTTTTCTTATTTTTGTAGATTAAAAATCATGCCGCCCATTTTATGAAATCGCTATGAATATTCTTTTATAATTGATGAATTTTTCGATAAATTAAGTATGAAACAAAAATGTCTTCTAATTACTTTCGATAGCAGCCATTTCTTCTTCAACCCAACTGAACCAATCAACGACATTTGTCTCCAAATTGTTTAAATGCATTATACCAAACTCGATTATAGTGTCTATCCTTTTGTGTAACTCAGATACATCCGTAACTTGTGCCGAATGGTCTAGAAAGTGAAATTAACAAAATATGTTACAACGTTGCTATTTTAATTATTGTAAATATTTTTCTTATTTTTGTAAATTCAAAAACCGTACCGCAATTTTATGGTATCATTATGAATGTTTCTTTATAATCTATAAATTAATTACGGAACGAAGAAATCGTGTAATTACTTTCGATATCAACCATTTGATCTACAATCCAACTGTATTTATTAACGACATTTGACTCTAAATTGTTTATCTTCGTTAAACTGGACTGGCTTATCATGTCTATTTTCTCTTGCAACACATTCAAACCCTTCGCCGATTGGTCTAGAAAGTGAAATTGACAAAAGAATCGCGTCAATACTGTTTTAATTATTGTAGTTTTAGGATTTACGAAATAAACGATTAGATGATTACTTTCGAAAACATCTATTCGGTGTTCAAACAGTTCGATCGAATTCGTCATCCGATCGCTTAAAGTTGTTACAGCCGCGTGTAGGATGTCGAACTTGTCGTTCAATTTCTGATCATTCACAGTTTTCACTAATTGCGCGGAAAAACGAAATTAACATAAAAAATAACGATTAGCCCGTTAACGTTTCAATATTATTCATAAGTCGGGTAATCCCTTGTCGTTGAGCAACTGTTTATTATTTCGCACGAACCAAGGTGCCTATGCTGTTTTTCGCGGTTATTTATTTCGAACGATTAATCTATTAATATGTAATTCTTGAACGATCCCGACCCCGTTACGAATAATTCGAGTCGAATCGTACGTGAAAAGGGTGGACGGCGCTCGCGTTCTTCTTCACCCTCGCCTCTATCCCAGCTATTTGAAATCGGTTACCTTTGTCCTAAACCTCCACTCAACCCGATCACCCACACCATCCACGTACACACCAACAGTTCTCATATCACACTCAATCGCATTCAACCACTTCTTCGATCTTCCTCTTCTTCAACGTTCAATTCCATAACCGTTCTTACTGCTTCCGAATGGTCTCTCCTCATAACATGCCCAAACGATCTAAGTCTATTCTCCCTCGTCTTATCCACGATCAACGCTACTCTTATGTTTCTTCTTACATATTTATCCTATTTTCTCTTGTCACCCCACTCATCCATCTAAGCATTCCTATTTCCGCTACGTTCAGTCTCTGCTCTATTTTCTTGTTCACCGCCAAACACTTTGAACCGTACAACATAGTTGGTCTCACTACACTCTTATAGAATTTACCTTCCAGCTTCGTTGAAATTCTCTTATAGCACAGAACACCAAACGCTTCTCTCCACTTTATCCATCCACACTTAGTCCTACGTTTCACATATCCTAGTTAAAACTCCCGTTCTCTTTTACAAAGGACCCTAAATACTTAAAACTTTCAACCTCTTACTGCCATCATGACTTGTTCTCTTTCATTATACTCATACTCTATATCCCATTCTTTCCAGAGCTTATCTCTACGCATCAAACCTTTGATTTGCTTCCTCCCTATTTTCTGCTACCAACACTAAATCATCGGCAAATTGCTTACACCATTGTATTTCCCCTTGTAAATCTTAAGTCGTACGTGAAAAGGATGGTGGCGCTCACGTCGACGTAGTTAAAATAATTTAATTAATTTTATTATGTTAATTTACGATATTTACGTCTCGCATTTTCTGTTTTCAAAACGACGATCTCGTCGCTGTAACAGTCCAATCGACCTTCCAGTTGGGCAATCAATTCGTACATGTCACCTGCAACATAATAGTGGTCACGAAGAAATGACGAGAAACGTATATGCGAATATAATTCGTATACAGTCACGTTTCAAATTATCCGTTCCGGTAGCCTCAGTGTAGTCCCCTCCGTCTATCGTTCTTACACTTTGAGATGCCCACTCTGTTGTGGTCTTGTCGTCGACTTCCAGCCCACGGTGCCGAATCGGCGAACGGAGCGCTAAAAAATTAAACGTAACGTTACTATTACGTGAGTATGCGTTTAACCCGTAACGCGAAAATCGGCGTATCGAGATTGTCGTGCACGTTTCGGAACAACTACGCCGTAGTAGTACCCTGTTGGTAAACCCCGTCACGGTAATGCTGTTCGACATCGTGTCCGCCCACCAAGTCGCCGGGGTCGTGTTCCGCGTTTCTGGTAGCCCACCGAATTGTCTTCTTCACTACGTAAACGACCCACCACCATACGTAGCAAATCCACGTCAGTGGCGTCATAGTGAACACAACAAAGATGATTTGTTGAACAACGGTCGAAATAAAAAATACTCGAAACGAAAAATGCTCGAGCATCGATCGAATACCGAGGGTGAAAAATTATATTTGTCCACTCGAGTGACCAAAATAATACTAATCGATGAAATAAATTTACTTCCATCAACGAAAAATACGGTTATATATCCGATACCATAGAAACCAAACGCTCCGAGCGTCTTTTGAGCTTGTATACGTTTTGCGCTTTTAGTTGTTTTTGACTTAAATAAAATTGGCGCGCGTATTCGCTTTCAACGGAGAAAATAAGCTCGTTCGACACGAATTTCGTCCGTAACGTTACGTTTATAATCGAGCGATTAACGATTTTGTCTAACTAGACTCGATTTTTAAAAGTAAAACGCGTCGTTAACTCGTCGACCGAATTCACGAATATCGTTCCCTAACCGACGTATAGTTTCGTTCAAAATCTAAACGGGAAATATAATCGACGGTTTTGTAATATTTGTATTTTTTTCCTTTTTTCTAAACGCAGCAAGACCGCAAAGCCATCGCCGTACTTAAGGGACCCGGTCAAGTGACCGGTAACGTGACTTTCACCCAGTCCAACCGTAGCGGTCCGATCACGGTTACAGGCGTGCTCTCCGGTCTGACCAAAGGACCGCACGGATTCCACGTGCACGAAAAGGGAGACTTGAGCAACGGTTGCATGTCCACTGGTTTCAATCCGCAAGCGGTGAGTACCTAGAATTTCGAAATCAATTTTTCTAATGTATACGATTATTATCAATATTTACACGTCTCTCAGTCAGTCCTCGATAAGTTAAACATGACGCCCCTATATGGGAATTCTAAGGAGTTCGAGGATATTCTTATACATTTTAGAAGGAACTAGACATAGTGAGAGATGGGATGGACTGAAAGCCCTGAGAGCATTCGGAACTTTCATTTGCTATTAAGGAAGTCTATATAAAACGTGTATATGCGAATTACGAATATAGTAAAATTGTATACAAAAAAGAACGTCAGGTCGGAAGAAAAAACGAACATTCGAAAACACGAAATTTTATTAAACGAGGCCTTAAAATTATAAAGTAAAATGTTCGCCACGTCCAGTATTTCGTCGGTATTCGCCAGTATTTCGGCGCATTCGATATAAATTTGAAAAAATACTCGAAACGAAATATTAAAAAATATTTAAATCGAAACGTTTAATTTTATGCCTATTATACTTCATTTTAAAATACCCCGTATACAAATACACGTTCGAATAAAAAATATTGCCGAGTCGTAAAACGCCCGTGTGAGAACGAATAAATATATTTATATATATACTATTTTTGTATAATATCTTTCGAAAGAAACTTTGGTTTGCTTTATCATAAATATTATATACATATATAATAATCATAGTTCAAGATTATCCACTTGACGATCGCACGCGAACGTAATGAATTTGCTCAATATATATTTTTATATGAGGTTTTTAATATTTATAGATAATAATAATATATATGTACAATATATATACTATATTGTATAATTGCACAAGTCTGTTTTTCCAAGTTAAAAACGTTTAAAATTCTTTTAAAAACATAATTTCAGAGGAAAAATAACATTAAGTACGAAAGAATGAAATCCGTTCAATTATTAATATATACCTGAGTATAATATATTTTGAAACGATATTTTTGTACATGTAATGCGTCGTATAATATTCACATTGTACACACACATACATATATATATATACACTTAATAAACAATTTATTTTTTGAATTACAACTGTTGTAGCAATAATCAAATTCGTAACAAGTTTTTGATCAAAATCTGATTAAAAAATAAAGACGCTTTTAAAACTTCCAAAATTACATCGCGATAATTTTTTCCAACATTTAAGAAGTCATACCTTTACGGCTTCAAAAGTCTATATACACTTGTTAGTATATACAAATAAATTTACGTTTTATATAAATTTACCCAAGGCGATATTATAACTTCTCTATTTTACCGTTTTATTAATACAATAAAAATAAATTTGAAGTTTTCAGTCCTCCTCAGCCTATTACACTTATAGTACTTAATTTTAAAATAAAGTACATATATATATATATATATAATTTTTATATTTGTCGACCATTTGCACATTTTATATTGTAAATTAACCGTTATTGCAAATAGGGAAATTTTCGTATCGTACGAAATAATAATAATAACGGGGGAGGGTGCTAATTTGAATATTGGCGGCGGGGTACACACGGTTGACGTCTGAGATGAGCCAAGAAGTGGCGGCGGATTTTGTCCGGAACGCGAATAGAAACGACGGCGCCCGTTCGTTTCTGAATTCCAATGTTACGTCAACCGGCACAGAGGCAACCGCGCGGCGACCGTCATCGACCGATATTCCGGTTACGTCGGTAACCAACGGCGCGGCTGAATCTCTTATCACCTCCGACGCTTTGTTCTAGCCGTCGACGGGCTTACGCGTGTCTGTGTTTTCGTTCGGAGTTCGCCGTCCCTCCTTCGGTTTGTTAATTGTTACGGACGTTATAACGTCCAACGGCCGACCAGATTTTGACCAGCGGACAGTTGTTCGTTTCATTTCGGTTTTTCTTTTTTTTACTCTCGCCGCCTCCGAAATGTTCGAATCCACGTCTATTATTATTTACACGTTGTTCTACCTTATCGTGTCGACGTGTTTCGTGCTGAGAACGGCCGAATTCGTGTCCAACGGTCTCACTGTCGAGAATCTGTTCGGAATGTTCATCGAAAAAGAGTACGACAATTTCGTGATGCACCACATCAAACGGACAACGTTCAGTATCGCCCTACACTGCTGCCTGCCTATACGTTAGTTTTCAAATACTGTCCTTGTGTATTCCGTACACGATGCGTCGACAATTTACTGCTGACCATACCGTTATCGTGCGCGCTTGTTTTTTTTTTGTTCTCAGTGTACTTATATCTGTCCCAATTGGTCGACAACAGTGAAAAAGCATTCTTGAACGTCTATTTCAAAGAGTTATATTCCGTCGCCCTGTTGCCAGTAGTCTATGGCGTTCTCGTAGTAACATCATGGATGTCCAATGATTGGGCCCATCATCCGCTTTCAGTTACTTTGAGTCGTTATGGTTTTGCCAATTGGGCCGCTGTTGCCCAAAGTATCTCTACCGAATATAAAGGGTACAGTTGCCTGTTTCTAGGTGTTTGAAAGTGTTTATACCAGATCGTTTAAATATAGTGACTTGATTTATTGTCTCTGTTACAGTTTCAACAAATTGACATTGGCCTATGGCACGTTGAACAGAACGGTGATTACTGAAAATTGGATAATATCGATCAAACCGTATTCGATTTATGCGGCCAAAAAAGCGGAGAGTTCGTTTTTAGTGTACAGTTCAGATGACCACAAAACTACACCCAATGGAGGTCCAGGTGGAGTTCAGTTCATCAATATTGAAGTGCTACCGATTCGGGCTCAAATTGCTTGGTTTCACATTAGGTAATGTAGTTTAATTTAGTCTAAAGTGTTCTTATAAATATTTGTAACCGTATTCGTTTATTATTTCTTTTTAACTAGGATAAAAACTGAAGACTTAAAGATATTAGAAGAAAATATTGGTCATTCTATACAGATAGCCGATAATGTTAAATTACAGCGTTCAAGATCTGAACGTTTCATCGAGGTTTTTCGTGATCAAGTTTCCCAAAACCCAGTATATAATGGTTACACTGCGGCAGAAGTATGTTTTAAGTAACATTATATAGTGATTTTTACTAATAATGAAATTTTTATTCTTTAACATCCGATACATATTTAATTTTCTAAAGATTCGGATACTATGTTAATTTTCTTTAATTGAAATATCGATCGAAGGTGTATTCTATCATTACATTGTAGTTTAAGTGTTCACTTTGATACAGCATTAAAGAAATAAACGTCAAAATGTTCAAATACATTTAATATAACTACAGATTTTTATACATTTTTTATACTTTTCTTTTTGGTTACAAGTAATTTTATAGAAAATGTTTATTCGATTATTTATTACACAATTATGAGTACCAAACAAATTCATTTTTAAATTATAAAGTTTAAAAATTATTTTACAAACATTGTTGTAGGAACTTAATTTATTAAAAGTAAATTCCCTACCTATATTACTACTAACTTTTGATTTATTATTAAAACATTAATTTTGTTAAACCGAAGTATTTTAGTAAAATGGTATGTTTAAAATATATACATATTTAGGTAGATCGTCAATTTTATTGATCAGTCATATTTTATAATTGCCGTATATTAATGATCGGTATAAATATCGTTTTTATTTTTAAATAATAACAAGCCAATTATTCAATTTTAATTGTTTATTTAATTAAATGAAATGACTACAATTCTTTTATAGGTACTACGTTATTATTTAATTATTTTAAAATATTTTTTTATATTTCTGTTTATAATTTACGACAGTTTGTAAAATAAATTGATTTGGGTTACTCTACTTCATAGTTTAAACTTTATAATATTTTTATATTATTATACGCTTAATACAATAATGTGTGAATTACTTTATTTTTTACTAACTTATACATATGTTATTATAAAATTAGAGTTCAAGCATTGAACAATATTTTCAGTTAACTTAGTAGTGTATAAATTTTAAATCATTATTATAACAATTATTGTATACGAATAAACATTTTTCTATAATCTCTAACGAAAAAATTATTTTATTCGATTTGAATAATACGTATTAATCTTATTATATTTTTATTGTTAACGTTAATAAATCCGTAACTTATTTTTAATGCATTTTGACCATTTTATAGATAACATCAAAGATATCATAAAAAATGTTTTTGCTAGAGTAAAATTTGAAATTAAAATTTTACTAACAAATAAATCGTTAAAAAAAGAACTATTTAATAAACGTGGATTCCAATAAAATAATTTTATTTTTAGTTAGAAGACAATTTATGTGCTGGTTGCTTGGTGAATCCTCCAGATGTCAAACTAATGAAATGCTGTGAAGATAGTACTGATACCAACGTATTAAAATGTACTTTGTGTCAATGTAGACCCATGTGGTGTGTCGATTGCATGGCTAAGTGGTAAGAATATTTTTGAATGTCATTTTGCCAAAAAAAAAAAACCTAAAATTATAATACTTGCAGGTATGAATCAAGGCAACCTCAAAATGATACAAGTATATGGCTTTCGTCAAAATGTACTTGTCCACTTTGTCGTCAGGTATTTTGCATTCTTGATGTTTGTCCATTAGAGAATTCTGCTTTAGCCAGTGCTAAATAAATATTGGTTTGTTTCACTAAACTACTACTGTGATAATGTGTATGTGTCTAGTATATCGTCTATACATTTTTAACGTAAAGTATTTAATTTTTAAAAATATTCGAAATAATGAATTTTTTTTTAATAAGTAATAACTCGTAATTTATTAATTATATTAATTATAACCAATCTAAATATATACATTATATTAAACGACATTTTATTAGTAATAGTAATGATAAATGTATAACCTTTAATGCGTGTATTTAATATATAGTATTACAATCTTGGTAAATGTTATTTATATTTATAAAACTGTGTATTGTATTATGTTCACTAAATATTAATAAAATACTTCATTTTTCGACGTCGAAAAAAATGTATTTATATTTTTATTTCTCGTAAATATTATAATTTATTAGGAAACATGGTTTATATTCTTTTGATTGAAATTTGTACTGAAAATAATGACTGGTAGAACTGTTAATAAATATTAATATTGGTGGTTATTGACGATCGCCAGTTTTGTATTGTTTATTATCATAATTTTAAAAAAATTATATTTTTAACGAAACTATTATATAATGTTTAATTTTCAAGTACTTTTAAGTAAATCATGTTACTTAGAACGTAGAAGTGAATAAAATAACAAATAAATACTGATTACAAAAATATTTCGTATTTTATTTACCCTAGAAATTAACAACATCGTGATCTTAATTGCCAAATTACGATATAACTAAACAAAGAAATTTGACTTATGACAAACAAATTAATTTGTTTTAACTAAAACTAGTTTTACTGTAAAAACTGTTGAATATAAAGCTTACGTTATTATCTAATTTCTGAATTGTTACGAATTAAGTTATTTCTAAATACGCGAATGCTATGCATAATTAGATGAAACAATATAATCGATTGATTTATTATATTTATTCGCAAAGATTGAAATTCGAGCAGTTTTCGAATTATCCTATGGTATAAAAAAAAGTGTATTATTGACGTTTTACAATGTTGTAAAAAGGATTGATATATACACTTTTGTACGTTATTTTACATGATGTGAAGAAAACCGACGTCAACATTTTAAACTAGTCGATCGACTGATTTCTTTGTTGTAAGTCGTATTAACTCACTGTAGGATTGTCAGCAATCCATTTAAAATGGACGTACGTCGAAGATTTTTGATCCCAACGGTTTCTTTTCCGTTTGGAAATACAGCGTCGAGATTGTCAACTCGAGTAAATCGTTTCCTGTTTAAATCTATAACGGTTAGCGGGTTGCTATAATTTTATCACGAACCTGAAACTAAAGCGTGTCCTAAATAACGTTTAATTCGTTAACAGTAACAGCATTTGTCCAATATATTTACACGTCAAACAATTAAGACGCGTATTTATACGTATATATATATTTAAATAGATTTTTATAAAACGTCACGTTAAACTAAAAAGTTTACAAATTCGTTAACTGCGATATTTATATAAAATAAATTGCACACAATCTACCGCCAACGACCATACCACGTTGAATACACCAGTTCCCGTCCGATCACTGAAGTTAAGCAACGTCGGGCGCAGTTAGTACTTGGATGGGTGACCGCTTGGGAACACTGCGTGTCGTTGGCCTACTTTTTTTTTCTCGTTGACACTGACACCATTATTTGTTTTCGAAAGATTTATTTATTTATTCGTAAGCGACTTTTAAAAAAACCGAACCTAACATTTTCGATAGATAATACCAACCGCGGGGTTTTTTCATACGTCGTCAGCGAACATTTTCGGTTTAACAAAACAACGGTGCTCGACAAGTTTAACGCGCGGCGGTGCGCGCTATTTGCCGAGTTTTCTGCGAACGCAACCGGGAAAAGTAGCCGACAATTTCGTTTATATGTGTCGTTCGTTACGACCTCGCGGAAAACCCGACATTTTCACCGGTAACCGTTCAGATTAACGAGTTTCGTTCGCTTTTAAGCGTTTTCGAAAATTGTCCGATTTAAAAAGCAACAACTAAACTTGGCGTTTGAACGGTTCGTGTGTTAATGGCGTAACTCGATGTGACGGAAGGTGTACAATTATTTTTCGATCGTACGACGCGAGCGATTTTCGGAAATTTAATTTAATTATACATTTCGTTACCGCTTCGTCGGGAGCATGGCTTCGCCGTTCACCGTTCCACTGTGCCAGCGGATGTAGACGGGGTAGAGGTTCCGTAGCGCTTGTCCGGTGTGCCCGAATTGCTACGGCGTACGGTGCGCGTTTGTGTTTTGCCAAAGAAGACGGACGCTGGTCATGGTTGGATGAGCAATTTCCGTAGGACGTCGCTTTGGAATGTGTTCCGGACGGAGTATCGGGATTCGCGAGAGTAGCAGTAATACGCTTTCCTATTTTATGCGCAAACAATCGCGAATATTCTTCGCCGACGTTTCAAATCGAACCGTAAGTTCTAACGCTTTTTGAACACCGGAAAATGGATTTTTTTGAAAACGAATACTACGCGCGTTATTAACGCGACGCGAAATAATCGGATTGTCGGCGAAACGCACACCGGACGCATTTTAATGGACACGAACGCGCGTGAAAAATAATCGGCGAGGCAAGTGCAACACGCGATTATACCGACCGTTAACGAAATAACAGCGTTAACTTTAATTCGTTAGAAATTATTCGAGAAATAAAACGAATTAAAACGGAATAATTAAAATTAGAAGATCGACTAATTGTTACAAACAAAAAAACCTAAACTATTATTAATTTGGAACAACGTATAAAATTAAACCGAACCTTTTAATTACGTCCGAAAAAAGTTAAATAATCGAAATCTATAAACCTAATAATAGAAATATATAAACATTTAAATTATTCGGATAATTTAATTCCTTTAAAAAATAATTTTAAACCATCGTCTATAGGTTGAATAACCCCCCTCCCCAAACTTAAAAAAAATATATTAGGCCCTTTTCGTAGTTGGATATAATTTAATACTTTACGTTCCAACGAAATACGAAAAGCGACTCTAATTTTCAATTTAAAATTACAAGCGTTCGGTCGAATTCCGTTGCTCGGAAAACCGACGTAAACAATCGTGACGATGGCGGGGTGTGTGGGGAGTGTTCGTTGTTTTTCGATAACCGAGAAAAATCCGTCGATAGTACGCGTCCTGTAACGGGTTGTCGACGAATTACGGAAGATAAACCCGACAAATTTGGAACACCGTTCACCCGGGGAGACCCTTTCACGCTTTTGGGTCCAAACGCGATTTCACGTGACACTCGCCCGGCCGAATTATCCCGTTCGTCGTTGTCGTTCACTCGTTCCACCGTCGTCATTCTTTTTTCCCGAGCTCGTCGTCGTAAATATAAACGGTGGCGCCGGCGGCGGCCGCTTCGTGTGAGAACCGACGAAAATTAACATGCGGAGCGACAAAAGAATTTCGAGTAAAAGTAAAACGGTCACGCGCGCACAATAGAAATCGGCTAACGTAATAACGACGGTGGGATACGCTAACGCGACGCCGCGACCACACCGTCGTAAACGAAAATCTAATCGAACGGCTGTGCCGCGCGCGCGCGTGTGTGTGGGCAAACACGCGTTTTTTTTCGAAACGTTCGTTTTCCGGAGCGGACGGCGCCTTTTATTTGCCGGCCGTCGAGAACAATGGCCCCTGGGGGACCGACTTATTGTTCGTAAGTCCGTTTACTGTCGTCGACGGTACGGTAAAAACGATTACGAACGAATTTCGAAAACAAGGGCCGCCCCGCCGTCGGTAATTTCGCGCGGAGGGAACGGGGAAAGTTTTCGAACGGACACGAATATCGGAACGCGACTACGCCGGCGACGGACGAGAAAGTTACGGACGTTTATTACGTTTAGTCGACGACGGTTATCGACGGAATTCGGACGTGGGCCTAAAGTCCAAGGAAAACGCGCACATTTGATACGCCCGAAACCGTCGGCGGGAAAATGTTCGAAATAGTTCCTCCAAGTGGTTACGGCGGAATTTCGTCGGGAGCGCCCCATATTATTAAGTCCATCGGCGACGCCGCCGATTAGCCAATGGCTGTTGAATCGTCGACGTTTTTTCCCGGACTTTAAAATACGTACGCGTAGATTTTGGACGGCATTTACCACTATCACGCGTCGGGTCAGTCGTTTTATCGGTGAACTTTGTACGGGCGAAATAGTCACCGGCCGTTCGGTATTTATAATTAAATCACTATCGCGTTTTCAGTCCGTACGCGCTCTCGGCGCCGTTCGATTTATCGTTTAGCCGTCTTTGTTGACGATTGGCACGCTGTGGTGACTGTCCTCGGAGCGCAAATACTTTTCGCCTAACGTTATTTTGGACCGGAAGCGTGAACTATATTACGTACGACAACCGTTTTAACGTTCGTATTCAATCGGACTCGCGTTGATTATTGTACACCGTTTTACAAGGGCCGCGGAAACAAACGCGCGTCCAGATTTCGAAACCAATCGACGGAATGGTAAATATCCTCGTAAGGTGTGTGTGTGTGTGTGTGTGTGTGTGTGTGGAGAGAGCGAAAATCCCTCGCTGATACGGTTACTAGGGTCCCTTTTACGTCATTAAATCCGTAACCGAACCAACGTTGTTCACTCCGAGTATTGACGACGGGTTTTCGTAGTTCTCCGGGATCACAACCGACGTCGTTCGTCCGTTACAAAGACGGGACGACGTCGCGCGGTAACTGTTACGGGACGTCCGACGTATCGTCAAAGCGAAGAAACGTTTTCAATAACTGGTAACCGTCGACGGTACCAGTCGGTGGACTTTGTTACGTCACCGCCGTATCCGTTCCTTAAGCACGGCCGGCAAACGCCAAACGCCTAATTATCAAAACTGGGAGCTTCGTCGTTCCATTTGCCAACTACGTTTTCGACCGTCGACGGGCCAATGGTCCGATCTATTTGGGTCGTCGTTAGCCCTCCGTAAAAACGGAGCTTATGGCGAACGTCGCGATCAAGATAAATCGGTTTCTCGCGTCCTCGAGTTCGTCGTTTCCGAAAACGCCGAAACGAACGAGCGTTCGTTTCTCG
>JAIPRN010000780.1:0-66057 GCA_025469175.1 Geopemphigus sp. TES_GeoC_2020
TATATATATATATATATATATATATATATATATTCATATATTTATTTATTTATTTATATTTCATATTTATTCAGGATTACGAAATTAGTTTATTACAGTTCAATGATAAGGTCGTTCGTTAGTGAATGTGTTTTGAATAGAACTTTTTACTAATTATTCTGTAACTACTAATTTGTATACTAAATATTCTATTTGTTTATTATGAGAAAATAAAATTTAATAATAATAATGTTTTGTTTTTTTTTGTTTTTAATAAACAGTGTTATTTGATTAATTATTATTATATATTAACGGACAATTTTATATGTATTATATATAGTTATTAAATACAGGCATTCCGTAATTCTTCAAATACCAAACGTTTTTTTATAAAGAATAACATACTTATTTATAAATAATTTATTAATTATTACGATAAAGTAAATTCAGATTTACATAATGATAAGTGTTATTGCGGTTAAACATATATGATACGTGACCTTGAAGAAATTAAAAAAACCATTATACAAAAATATACTGTTAAAATTAATAATTTAATATATTTTTGAAATAATTACATCCAATTGTTTTTTGTGTAATTTTTACTTGTAGCGAATAATTTAAAATGTTACACCAAGTTGACTTTATAATTGCTAAGGTAAACCAACATTTTAGGAAATCATCTCTAGAACATTTTTATAAAATACTAAACTAAATAAACAATTAAGCTAAATTTTCATATCGAAAAAAAATAAAAATGATTGTTATATTCATCCAAATCTCTATATTCATATATCTTAGTACAATAGTGGTTATTACGATGATTATTTTATTTTAAATTTGTAATAGGTATCATTGAATTAAAATTATATTTCTTATTAATTATATAAATACTTACATTGCTCGTTTTTCAACGGTTATATTTACATCGTCAAGTATTGTTTTATTTCGATTTTTTTTCATGATTCCTTTTCCAATAACAGCGTGAGTGCATTCCATTATCTAAACAAGATAATATAATAGTTATAAAATAATTCAATAAAAAGTAGGTATGTTATATGTACTAAAATTATCACAATGCTTTGTTTTTTATTATACGTTTCTTACATTTTTTACATAAAGTTTTATTATAGACCTCACACTAACTGAGGAAATGTAGAAATTATCGTATTTTATATTTTTCTTTAATGTATAATTAAAGATTGTGGTTTTTTTAATCAAAGCACATCAAATTTTGTATGTAAAACACTCAGAAATTGTTCATTTAATTTAATAATATAATCATTAATATTGCCGTTTTTAATCAATATTTATTTATTGCTTTACAAAATTATTACATTAAAATGATATTATTCAAAATAAAATATATTTTTCTAAATCACGTATATAAGTATAGTCAGTATATATATACTTTTGAATAAGAAGTATATAATTAAGTAGAAGTATATAATGAACTTTTAAGTATTAATTTATTTATATTGTGTATTTTTAAAAAAAGATTATTATTTATTGAATCAATAAATAATTTTTTATATTATATTGCCGAAAATATATAAACATGACTATCATCCTATATGACTGAAAATAATCTTGATTAATATAAATATTATAAAATATAGATTAGACATTGACTACAATATCGGTAATTGTTAAATTAAAAAATTGAAAGGGGGAAATTTTTAAAAGAATCTTGTTATATTTTTCGACAAGGTGGAAATAATTTTTATCACACAACAACTTTCCCCGTCTCAAAATATGCTGAAGAAATCTATTTTAGAATTCTTTGTTGCACGTAAAAGAGTTTTTAGATAATATTAATGTAAAGTAGTGACATAAAATATTTGACATTGAATTGGTGCTTTAAGAATAATATATGAGATAAGTCATATGGTAAATGGATGAAACATTTCGAAAACTAACAAGTTTTAGAAGTTAAATTATTCGAATGACGTAATATGTTTATTTTTATTTAAGATATTTTATCGTTGGTTTTTGTATATTCAACGTAATATGTTAATATATGTTGTAGGAGAATATTTTGAACTCTGTATATTAATTATTTATAACTTACTAACATTTATGAATTAGAGTAGAAAACAGTGCTATGTAGTAAGTCAATACTAATTTTTTAAATTAGGAAATAAATTATTTATAGTCAATTTAATATAAATGCATTACATTTTAAGTATTACGTTAAACACATTATATATGTTCGTAATAATTATCGTTCGTTATTAATTTAATAAAATTGACACGATAAATCCATTAACCAATTATATTAAAACAAGTTTGCTTCTTTTATTGAATATTGTTTAATCAAATTTCGTGTCATTATTTAAATATGTATGAAATGTTGTAAACATTAAACAAAATAAATTCCATAAGTAAATGGTATACTCATAATTTGTTTATAAAAATATTCGTGTTTTGTTTTATTATTATATATTTCAAGCTATACCTAGCAAGCATGCGTTGTGATGTCATTTAAAGAAGGTGTTTGTGTTTTAATTTTGTTTAGTAACACGCTTTATTATACACAATATTTTTTGTTATTTCGCTTGCTGCGTAAACGAATTAATCAGGTTTTCCGACGTAGGAGTAGGCCACATACAGCTGTCCTTGTAAGTAGCATGAATTTAGAATTAAGACTGTAATCAGAATTAGCATCATAATGAAATGCACCAAGATTTAAATCAGCGTACAGTGTTCATCTAGATCAAGCAGTGCGTACTAAACCGGGTTTTAGTCTTGCTTCTCGTTACTCGATTGTTCAGACAAACGGACTTTGGCAGTACGTATTCGAACAGTTTCCAGTCTTAGTTGCTTATCTGTTTCTAAAGTTCGTAATACCTTTTTTTTCGTGCTTGAGGTGTAGTCCGGCCATTCGCTTGCCGTTTGGGTAGCATAATCGATTAAATAGCCAAAATAACGCTTTATGACGCAATTAGCAATTAAATCAACACCACTTGTTATTTTCCACACGAATTGAAATGTCACTGTTTGTATTTGATTTAATTCCGTTCTGTTAAACGCCTCATTTTTCACGGATGTTTTATTTATCTAAAAATAATAATCTTGCGACCATTTTCCGGTAACCATAATAACGTATTGTAGCAATAAATAATTCTATATATAAATAATACACGTGCTTTTTTTGTTGTGAGGTACACGCACCGTTAACACTGAACAAAAAGATACCACTAAAACACTCGCCATACCTAAAAATCCCTATATACCAAATTTCATGGAAATCGGTTGAACAGTATATATTTAACAGTATACTATTTACATATATTTACATTCATAATTTGTTAACTACGGTAACGTTGTATTATTACAGTTAAAAATCGTGTTATTAATCGTGTGTAGGTTTAGTATAAATTATGTTTTAAGCTTTACTTATTTAATTATATTTCGAAGGTATTTAATATTTAAATACTGATTATGGGTTGAAAACGTCGTAATAATCGTAATATATTACATACTAATTTTAATTTTTTTAATTTTTTTTTTACTTACAGCTTTTTGCCGATTTTGTGCCTTGTTTCCTTATAAATTCAATACAATTTTATTGTGAATTAAATTTAATTAAGGTTTATGTATATATCTTAAAAGTCTATACATATTGTAAAATATATAGACAATTATATGATATAAAATGGTTGTTATTAAAATTTATTTAACAACAGATTGTTATCATTTATAAAACGGCCAATATCCGTAATAATAATAACTACGTCAGATTATTATAAAAATAAAAATATCGTACCATACATTCGTACACCTTATAATTCAATGTGAGATTAATATTTTGAATATTACTAGAGTCATTAAATCATATATATATATAGTATCGTTTAAAATACAAATTATTTAAATAAAATATTTAATTTAGAATTACAGGTATGACTTTTAAGGACATTGATTATTATTAAATATATATTTTTAATTATTGTTATTCCAGATTAAGACTTCGGAAATTTAAATTTAATTTTTAAAATAAACGATTTTAATACAATGTGAACCCAAATATTTATCAATGGAATATATGTTTTTTTATACTAAAGTAATAATAAAGAATCAACGTATTGATCTGAATGACGCAAGTCGTGTATATCTTTCATATAATGTATCTGTATAGTATGGTTAAATAGAAGATACCTATATTAAAATAAACGTAAACAAATTATTAGTTTTTTTTTTTTATTTAAAAAGCTATAAACAATCAGTACATAAATTATTAGTTATAATGTGTTGTTTAATAACGCGTATGTGGTTTTTACCCGTCATCTTACTTATCGGAAAGTTTTTCTAGTCACGATGCAATTTTAACTCACACGAGTGACGTTAAGTCTAAGGACTGAACTTATGAAATCTTCGAGTACAGTTGATCAACTGAACAACAACAAGCAACTAAATTATACAGCAATATGCTAATATGTGGTAATTTCTAAGACGCCAGATGATATATTAATAATAAACGTATGTGCGTCTTATTAAAACAAAAATAACACTATTTAAATAGGCGTACCACGGTGAAGTTTATAATATAATCGAAGGTACTATAAATATAATATGTCGATGCATACAGTTATTGAAATTGTATTAGGGCTTTAATAAATGTAGCGGTTATTTTTAATTTTTTAATTTAAAAAAAATTACAAAATAAGTGATATTACTTATTGTAGTTATATTGTTGTTACTATATAAGTATATATTGTATATAAAGCAATTAGAGTTTCAAATTGTAACGGTTGAAATTTGTAAAATAATGAATATTTGCGTGTATAATCTGCACGTACCGATTTAGGTTTAAACGAGCCTAGGCCATTATATGAGTCAAGTAACACGTCATATTTATTATTTATAAACTATTTTTTGAAGAAATAAAACCGTGTTTAGATTTAGTAACTAGTTAGATAGTGAAAACTAAATTAAGTGGTTGAAATAGAAGTTAAAATAGAAGGAAAATTAAAAGTAACTAATATAAGTAGCGTTAAATACGTAATGAGCAGTAAAATAAAGTGTTTATATTTTTAAACAAATTATTACGTTTCAGCTTATTGAAATATATACCTTCGATTTTTCATGTTTGCAAACATATCATCATCTCCATCCAAATTTATTAAGCAAGGTGATTTCATACCAATGGCAAGCACATCACTCAGTCTCTCGTTTCCTATTGTTAGTCGTAAATGTTTCTTTATATTTTTGGCGATCGGCTCAGTAGATCTTTAATAATTATACAATTGTAAATGCCGTTTTTGCTCCTTTCCAAATAATTCCAGTATTTTGTTGTTCATATATAAGCAAATAGATTTCATAGAAACAAATATGCCTATATATATATATATATAAAATAGCTCTTTAGAGTTTTCCTCAGTGTCTTAAATTCATGATGTAATATAATTCATCGTCATTGGAAAAGCCACATCGGAGAATAACCGCGAGCTCTACAAAATAAAAAAAGGCGATAATGGTGGTGTGGTGGTATGTCGCTGTGGTTACTGTCACCACGATGGTGGTGGTGGAATCGACCGCGGTAATCGTCGTTGTAGACGTATAATACTACAGAATACTATAGTGCGAGGTTCCTTCGTCTTGCGCGTGTTTAATCGCCTTTCCTATTCTGTTCACTTCGGACTGGATTATACACGCCACTAGTGTTTCTGACGATCAGTATTATACGCGCTTCTCGTTGTCTGCGTTCAATCGAGGACCGAATAATATAACGTAATAATAATATTTTGAACGTAACCGTGCACGTTCAGCCCTACCGTAAATTATCGCTATACTGTGCTCGCGATAGTGACGAAAATTTTGTTTAAACGACTTGATAATTTAGTATCGACAGACATATCACACGGTCTTTACAAAGTTCTTTCGTCAACGATTTATATTTGTCCATCTGACCAACGAGACTAGTCAGTGCAGCACAAATTAAAACATAACGCACGCCATTGTTTTTGGTCCGAAGAGGGCCCGTATACATATAACACAAGTCCAGTTCCGGTAAGTAGTACAATGTTAAAAATTTATTAAAACTTTTATAGATTGAAATATATTTCAATTGTAATTATTTTCGGATATATGTATGCTTTTGGCTTTGTGCTGACGACGTTTCAGGTCCTGTTGTGTACCATCACAGTAGTGAGTCGTTATAGATTTAAAAATGAATTATGCAACGAATTCAAAACGTCGTAAAGACAAAGTCAAAAACAGATATATCCTAATATAATTACAATTGAAATATTACGTTATCTAAATTTACGTTTGTTTTATTTTATATTTATAGCGACCAATGTGCGTTTCTTAGTACTACATTTTACAAAATTGGTTTACTATTTGAAACGTAAATGGATCTCGCTATTCTTATTATTTCTTATGATTACGTTATGGCAAATAGTTTTTTTTTGCTGGTCAATTGTTCGAAAATATATTTTCTTTAATGTATACATACATTTAAATCTTACGCGTTCCTAATTGATTATTAAGCCGAAAAAAATGTATTAAATCTATTTGATTTTCTGTAGTATTTTGTGGTTTACACTAATGGCGTTCATTGAAATATTTTAATTTTCTAACTAATTATCTCGGACACGACGCCAACAATTCCTAACTAAGTTTTAAACGATTTTAATTATGTTTTTGTCTTGTGGTGCTAACATTTCAAATAATTTCATAATAATTACTGACCATTAATTTTTCTAAGAATATTGTTGATCGTAATATTAAGTTAATCACTTTTCATAATGCTTAAAATAAATACCGAACATACATAAAGTGTAATAGTAACTTCATAGTTTCGTTGTTGACAGACAAACTTAATTATGTTTTTGTATACAACATTAATTGATAGAAAATTATACAAAATTTAAAAACATATTGTATATTTGCCTTAGAGTTTATGATAAGTTTATAAGTTTACCTACGGGATTAGTTTTATTATATAATAGTTTCAGTAAAGTTCCAATTTTTATTCACCTAGACCCAATTAATTAATAGATGTAAACTATAATAGGTAGTAATTTCGCCTAGTTTCATATCATTTGCCTTCGCATTTTTTCACTTGGAAATGGTTAAAAGACTGCAAACCGGTTTAGTAAATCTTCAATATTGTTTAACACGCTTAAATTTTATCTAACACAAAAGAAAAGAACAAGAAATGAAATAAGTGAAAAAACATTTTACACAATTGTTCTTTAATGTGTTTATAAAAAAAAATTTAAACTAAAAAATGAAATAGTATTACAAATTAATTTTGACCTTATAGAACAAACTTGATCAGTATGCCTCTCATTGTCTTCTTGAAAAAATAAATAAAATGTAATGTATAGTAAAAAAACGTACTTAAATATTAATACATTCCAGTGAAAGTTCTACAGAGTTTTCTTGATAAATTCGTTAAGTAGTAATAGTGTAACACGAACGATTTAAGTTTATAACAATTGAACAAAATAAATATAAGCCATAAAGTAATAGAAAATTATAAATTATTATATAACACGTAATATTTTTATAAACTATTAAGTAAAATATGATATAATTTAATTTTAAAAAGATTTAAAAGTTAGAAAAAATAAACAAGCACGACTAACTTAATCGTTAATCACATAGGATTTAGAAATTCGATATAATAGAAAATGCTATGTAATAGTAATTCGAATTTAATGTATATATATAAACATTCCTATTGTTGTCGAAGTAGATACTTAGAACGATGGCTCAATTAAGTGTAGAATAATATCTTAAAATCTACATTTATTATTCTCCTAGTTTATTTGTAGTGTTGACGTTATATAATACCTAAGAGACTAATAGTAAGAACTAAAAATCATTTTACAGAGTTCGGTAGTCTCTAATTGCATACTGCTAATTTTTTAGAATTTAATATTAATTAGTTAGTCTACTTGTCATGACATTGACGGAGTTTTTGAAATTTGGTAACATTAAATATAATAAATAAAATTAAATATCTGATACTAGCATAAATTGTAAAATCAGAATAACTCATAAGATAGTCTGAAGTCATTGAAGTAATTAAGGAACTTCCACTTTTTTATTAATTTAATACATTTTATTCGCTTAAATTGAAACACCAATTTCGCCTGAGTAAAATGAGTTACATTCGTACAAAATGAATCCACGCGATTATTTTATTATACATCGTCACCTTTTTAAAAACGCGCCGTAAAAGTCTTTTTATCCATTACTGACGTATGTAAACAATATTTTGTATCTACAAACAATTTTTACATTTATTATAAAGTTAAATTATTAGAAACTAGACTTTGATGATAATTGTATTAGAATAGTAAGATAGTAAACGATCATTTTCGTGTATTAATTATTTAATTGTTACATAGATGTGGTATTGTTTATAAAATATAAAAATATAAATGCGTGACAGAGTGGGTATTTCGTGTCTCTTGAGGATGACCAACACTGGGTTTTCCGTTCAATGTTTTTTATTTTATAGTTTCGTATAATGACACGGGTGCATTCTGTTGACGTCATGATAATTATCTGTACGTGAAATAACTAAGCGTAAAGTGGTAGATATGAGATACGTAAATTTCATTTGCGAATAATAGGTCATATAATATAATAATACACGTTTTTATGTTCATTTGGCCTTCTCGCAATAACGTATTATTATTATTATTATTATTACATTTTAGTATAAGGTTTTTTTGTATCAAAAAAAAAAAATTTACTAACGATGGGTGAATAACTAAAATATATACTAAATACATAATATCTTACGTGTTTATGGAATATGCTTACGTATTGTCTAATATGAGCCACATTTGGTGTTCCAAACACACAAATAATAATATATATCGTTACTATGTTACGCTACACCATTATCATTTGTTGTTTAAGTATATTTAGAATAGAATTCACCTATATACCACTTATGTACCTATAATATGGAGTGAATGTGTGTATATATATAATTCTTGTACATAGTATTAATAATTAAGGTTAGTTTACGCAACACTCAGAATAGTTTTTTTTAACACGAAAATACCTATTATACAAAACAATGCAATCCAACACGTAGTTCGTAATTAAATGCTTTTATAATGTACGTTTTATATACATAAGTCGGTGCGTATCCAAAGTTTGTATTGTGTAAAGTGGCTCCAACAGTATAAAATCATCTAACATTAGTTCGATACTTTAAAAAATCGAGCTATATCCACATTATTTCATCATTATTATTATTATAAATATTTTTGAGATATTGTTTTGTATACTGTCAAACTAATATTTAGATTAACAGTCATGTGCATAATGAAACATTTATGTACTTTGTGCAAACAATTATATTAGCGCTAACATTTATTAATATATTATCAATTATTAATAAAATTGTTTGCATATTTCCGTAAATTTAAAAAAGAAAATTTTTTTCTCGAATTCTTTTTACGTTGAATACCAAAATGTATTAACTTTAATACACCAATTCAATTATTATTTATTGTATAATTATGGTAAAATGCCTTCAATTTTTTTCACCTCGTTAATGATATATTCGGTAATTTTTAGATCGCTTTGGAGTTTTCAATAATAGTTAAAGTAATATCAAAGTGGGTAAATAATATTTTACATATATTACCAAAAAAGGTTAATTTTTTTCTAGGAAAATCAGGAAATAAATTCGGAGAAAGTTTTTTCTCAGTATTTAACATTTTTGAAGATTACATATAGATGAATTTTTTGAAAATGAATTCTCCTGGGCATGTAACATTGTTATACTTCATTATATTCACATAATATGATACGAGAAAGGAAAAGATACATCTACAATTTAATGATTAATTCCGGTTGTGATCCAACGTTCATTAAAATGGTTTTTAACTGGAAATACGAAAGACGAAAACCTTAAACACGTTTATACGTTTAATCGCTTAGCAATTAATTTTGAACGATGTTCGTCACAAATTCATTCGTCGGTTATATATTGTGGACACTACTATTACTGCCATTGCGAATTCATTTTGTACACCGTCGTACACTGTGTACAGTGTATTATGTATATTTTGTGTGTGTGTGTGTGTGTATATATATATATATGCGATATACGATAGATATACAGATATATTCCCATGTTGGTCCTACATTTTAAATGGCGCAAATTTAAAACACAAAATTAGTAGGACATATAATTAATTCAGACATTAGTTCCAGAATAAAAAGTAATGGGGTCAACGGGAAAATTCGAATTTACATTAATTCAACAATAATTGTGTATAACACATCTATCTCTATCTCAACAACTGAAAGAAAAACTATAGGAATCACCGTGGTTTTGTTTACAACAATATATATTTGATTAGTCACCATTCGGAATTTTAATAATTAGATAATTACAATCTAATTAATATGATCCCAATACGATATAAATCTACATTATAGACATATATATACTATATAAAATTTATCTATTATCTATAATAAAATAATCATGTAATGGCTTATTATAAAAAAAAAATTATAATTCATTTTTAAGGCAAATCAAGCATTTATTATTATGATATTTAACTGCATTCCACTATAAACAATATTTTCATATTATATACATATTTATATATATAATTTAAATACGATTATGAAATACAACTCGTATTTCAATTTACCTATCTGACCATCTGAATAGTACATTTATCAACCAGTAGACGTAAATCATTGTTACATTTTTGTAACTTTACATTAATTTCACTCTTTTATTCGTTTCGCCTATTAACACGAACTAAATTCAATTTTTTAAAATCCATTTCGATCTATCTATCCAATCTATTTTATATCTATATATGTATGGTACTTATATTTATACATTTTGCTAACAACTGCGTCATATACCGAAGGTGTTTCTTGTGGCTAACGTATAATTTTATAATATTGTTACCAATCCCAATCGAATAACCTTGACCGGAAATTTGAGTTTTCTCGTAGTTACACCAATTATTACGTTTTGTTGTTACATAATACTATATAGACAGCCACTATAACGCGTACGAGATACGTTCGCGTTTTGGACGTGGTCGTCGCGGTCGCATCCCACCGAGTCGTATTCGTATATAGTATCTATACCTATATATCTAATACTGGATTGTTGTGAAAGTGAAAGATATAATATTATGGAAAAGAATTAACGAATTTAAAAGATAATTTATAGATACATGTGTATGTGCGTGTGTGTGTATTTTAAAAAAAGAAACGAAAGAATCTGGTTTACGTATATATGTCTAGAAACAAACCTGCGTGTTTATTTTTATAGCGTAAATACGCGTCAACAGTTTATACGGAAAACGCCTTGCATAGCGATACCTTACTCCTAAGAAATATGCTCGTAATACTGCGTGTTTAAGTTTACAATTGAAATAATATTTATATTTATCTTGAAATAATGTTATTAATGTCCGAGGTGTTTGTAACATGGTGTTGTGCCTTTGACCGGTGGCTGTACAGAATTCAGACAAAATTTGCTCCTTATGTAATTGACGAATTTCGCAGTGTAGTGACTAATAATTGCTTAAATTAATATGCTAAAGTGATTGTATAGTGTATGCTTAGGTAAAATTAATAATTGTATGACCAGAGTTTATTTTTTGTACAAACGTTAAAAACTGAGAGAGAATCTGTATATTTTCTATATCACGCTCGTGCAGTTTCAACTCTTGTCAGACGACTTTTATTGCTCTTAGAGGACATCCACTGAAGTCTACATCCTCCCCGATCTTGACCTGATTTTAAATTGTGACCTCTTCATTCCAAATGTACATAAACTATAGAAATTTACACGTCGTGTTTATTTTGAAATGACCTTCCTAAACGCGTATACCTCAAACAATATACACACGACTCACAAACATAAACACCCACCGTCTTTGGCAGTGATTAATATTTTACATTTTATGAAATCCACAAATTATAATAGATAATGTAATTTGAAGCGTAAATAAAACTATCTTTAACAAGTTGAACACAGGAGCATTATAAATTTAACAATGTGAAATATACGCGACAATAGATGTAGATAATATTTTGAATCACGATTCACGAGAAAAAGTAACGAAATAACAAAATTTAAAAGTATTTTTATAAACTGTTTGCGTAATATTACATTAAATTCTAGTAGGAGAATTCACAGAAATTCGGATGAATAATCTGGAACTGCATAAGACATGCAACAAGTCTATATTTTCAAGGTTTTTTCTCCGTTGAAAAAAATTTTATTCAAACAAATAATGTACAGAAATATACATACATATATATATATAAATTTTTGTTATTATTTTATTAATAGATGTGTTTATAACATCAAAGGAATTAGAAATTAATTAAAAATCTGCATATAATACTTATTTTAAGTTTTGCCTGTATTAATATCATTTATGAGCGGTATAATTGAACGCAATCAAACGTTTTACATCAATAATAGTTATAGCGGTGGAAATATTTTCAACTGTAGAACAAGTATCTTATAAGACGAGAATTTTATTTTATTTCTAGAAAAAGGCATTCAGCAAAATATCTTTAGATAATCTAAATTTGAGAAAATTTCTTAAGATAGCTCATCGACTCTGAGTCATACATTTTGTTAGTCATTTGTATTACATTTATCGATAATCACTATATATAAACTAGTTCAGTGTTCTACAATATTATAATAGTCATTTTTTTCGTTTGTTTGTGTATGTAACAGTATGGAAGTACATCTATTTTTTGTTTTTAACATAATCATTATCGTTGAAGTCGTTATTGACAATGGAGCGAATGCACATTCGAAAGATTGTCATTTTGTGTAATCAGCGTGCATACGGAATAATTATTATTTTTCGTTAAAAGTGTTTAAATCATATATTATTGTTACTTTTTCTTCGTGACCAATGTATGTTTTTATACCAACGAGCTCGAGGTGGTGGTAGCGGTTAACAGATTGCAGTATAACATCAATCAGAGTGTGACTTATGACAGTTGAGCAATTGTTCAAATATACATACACATAGATATAATAATGTTGAACCTGTGAAAATAAGAATGTGGTATCTAATTCAAATACACATATACTAAAATTGTCTATACGGGCTTACTATATGTGTGTGTAGTAGTAGTAGCGCTGCGGATAAAATGCGATTTGTGATAATATGTAACGGTCATAGTGGACACAGTGTGAGTATATGTACCTAAATAGGTATGTTGTGTTGCACTATTGCATCATGTGATCATAATTTACGATTGTGTAGTATTCAACGATCCTTGTAAAGAAAAAAACTAAAATAATTAATAGGACTACACTTTTAAATCCAAAATAAAGAGGTGATTCGATGAAAAGGATGAATTAAAAAAAACCGTATGCGTCATGTATTCGAATCATAGTGACGTAAACGACCGACTGTCGTTTCCGAAGGTATTAATTTAATAGTGGGATTTTTTCGTAAATCGATTATTATTTAATGACGTATATATGCTAGATCTAAGACATGCCAAACGAATGGATCGTGTTTTTTTTCACCGCATATATAATGTGTATACGCTATATAGTCGTTAAACCATAAACAAGGTCTAGACACATACACATACACACATTACGGAAATGAAATATTATGAAATCCAAATTACATTTTGTTTTTCGTCTCCCTTTCTGTTTTGATTCTATTATGTATATAGTACACGTATGCAAAAATGTATACTCTGGAGTGTAAATACGATTTACGTTAGTTCTTGGAAAATAAAAACGTAGTTTAAGGCTAACGACTATATGTTATTCGATAAAATATAAGCACGTTTAATCCAAATCTGGCTGGCTGCTAAATCAATGTTATTTAAAAAGAAAATATTGATGACGTTTTGGGACTTTTGATCAAATATTTTTACTACTCGTCTAATTTTTTTAATATATAAAACCGTTGAATTATAACATTATGGATACAATTTGTTTAATGTATTTAATAGATATTGAAATCTATGTAAACAAAAAAAAGTACGTGACCAATTGACTAAAATGTTAATATTTTGTTAATCGATTCATAAAAAAATAATATTTAAATTATATTAAATAAAATTTATGAAATTGCCCGCTTATTACCGCAAGTCATAATTTTCAGCTGTTTTAATGTAGTCTATAAAGTATTATAGGTACAATATGCTTTATAAATAAATTATAATAGTACCTATAGATAATTATGTCGCCAGCAGTATAAATTATGGAGAATTAAAAATCTGGTGTTGGTGAAATATAATCATTCTATAAGATCTGTAGAATTTACGATAATGGCCATATTGTTATTGACTTTAATTTGGGTTCTTTGAAATTTGGATAGTTCGTAATAAAAAATAACATATATTTTCAACATTGACACTAGAAATACTCACAATAATCAATTTTTCCATTCATATAGAAATCAAGTAGAAATATTCGGGTCATCATAATTATAATACCATTACTAAATAATCCATAATTATTTTTGATATTGCATATTATTATATCAATTTTAAATTTTGTAATAATTTATATACGAATATATTACTTTATCTTATTTAATAACAACCGCTATACGGAGTATAAATAATAGGTTTGTTAAATGTATAGAAAAGTTCGATTTATAAATATTAAAAGATAAAGTTCTTTGTCCCTAAATTATTTTATTTGTTATATTTTAGAGTTAAGACATTAATATTAAAATTATAATTAAACCAATACATCATTAATATTAAACAAAATACAAACGTTAAACGCTGATTTTACTGTTTTTATAATAACTTTATCAACCAACACGTGTCCCTGATTTATATTATCTCTGAAGGACTTTTGAAATTATTATAATTATCGAAATATTTAAGTTAACCGCACAATATATTTTTATTTAAATCGTATATACGCAGACGAAAAAAAAAATTAATTGAAATGTGTGGAATAGTTTGCCTCGTTATAAAATATCCAATAACTAATAATAAATAATGTATTATTAAATTCTTGATTTTAATTTGAATTGTAATTAATAAAACTTAATAGTATAATCCCATTCATTTAAATACCTAATTTTGTTATAGAATACAGAAATACAATATTTAAATAAACTTGACCCCAAAAAAAAACTTATTATTTATAAAATAGAAAGTAGCCGCGTGTTTTATTTATATAAAACTTCACCAAGTCAAAATGACGTTTAGGAGGTATGCCGAAAAACGTAAAACTAGAAACTCAATATCGGTTAACAAATAAAAGAGAATAATTATTGTGTCGACTGTTGAAACTAAATGTTACATATTTATAATAAATAATACTAATAAGGTATAAAGCAAATTAACGTTTTCGCTTGAACATTACGTAAAGTTCAATTTATCAAGGCAAAAAACAATCATAATATGCAAAAAATGTAAATTTCGTATAGAATATTAAATACGCTCAAATACCTATACACAATATATTATGTATACATTAATAACCATCATATGCCGATACAGTTATCATACTAAATATCACAACTACACCGTGTCGAATTATATTAATTGTTCGAAAAATACAATTAATTGAAATACGATAGTAAAGCACATAATGAGAAGTCTAAGGATGATTATGGGAATTATTTTATTTTATTTACATCCTAATAAAAACGTACGAAAAATAGAACAATACGACATAATAACACGGTCCATACTTAATATTATATATTTAATTAACATATTATTAAACAAATTATGTACACATGATCATAATTCTTACAAAGAATCAAAATGAAAATCATAATTTACAACAATACGATTACATATTTTATGAAATTTAATGTACTTGCGTGTTATACGGTTGGATTCTTATTATTTTTTCGACATAAAAACGTGTTATAACTTACAAGTATTATTACTATTAATTTATTAGTAACTATCAATTACATTGCAATAGTATTAGCTCCCACATTAATGAGTATATACTATGTTTGTTGATTTGTATCTGTGAATGACTGGACGGTTTGGTAAATCACGAAATGTGTGCACTTTCAAGGATGACCGACACGTTTTGGATGCGACTTACAACGATGAAACTATTAATATATATCGCATATATGTTGAATATACTTATGTATAACTATTAAGACTATATATTTAATTTATTGTGTCATAAAGTGTTTACTGTCCGGACACAATTTCGACTTCGATTATATTAGGCATGTTTTGTACAAGATTGGAATTCGAATATTATTTCGTAATATTCATATAAATATTTATTTACACAAATACTCGTAAATTATTCGTTGTGTTGTTTCAATTTCAATAAAAATGTAATATTCATTATCCTTGACTATATTCAAATTGCATACCAAGTATGTTCGACATTTGGTCAAAATATTTATATGCTTATATCTATATCTATATATATATATTATTGATTAAATTATAATCATTTTTGTTTAATGCGCATTATTTAATTTTTTATCTAGTGAATAACATTTTTACGAGTAGAAAACTAAACTTCCGATTAGTTTATGCCTTTTTACAAACTCGACGATTTTTATTCTAGCGGAGTATTATGTACATAACTATCATTAGACGATCGAATGGTTGTATGGTAATAAATATTGTGGTAACAAATGATCGTTCTGAACCTAATGTTTTTTGCAAGGCTGCCACCGACAAGGTGAAGTATCCCATAGGTTAAGACGAAGCACTATTAAATTACAAATAGTTAAAAACAGCTCGGGGCTCTTTGAGATTTCGGTGGCGGTAATTACGAAACAAAAACGAATACACACGTACACGTAATATTGTTATTCTGTATCCTGTTGATACGTTAAAGAGGGCTAATACTATTCTGTTGGATTTTAACATCAATACATTATACGTTACATAAATATATAATTTTATTTATTTGAACGGAACAAGAACACCGATAAATTATAATACAAGTATGACGATTAAATTTTGTTTTATTCCCGTGATTTTATAGCAATGCGTCCAGAAATTCCAATTGGGTTAATAGAGCGACGACCACCGTTAGAAACCCAACATTCAACCGTGTGGACTAGACAGCAACAAGCCGTTTGTGTAAGACGCGCTTACAAGAAATATGGACAAAGCTCCAACCCACACGTCATACTCGACGGACTCAACATGACTGTTCCCAAAGGCTGCATGTGAGTTTGTTTATTGTTTCTAAAATTACGGTCTTCCACTGTTAATTATTATACAGCATAACGATAATATATTAACTAAAGAGTGTAGAGGTACACACACGACGTAATATCAATTTAACGTATATCTTTTGAATAGTACAATTTCATCGTGCTATAAAAAAATAGTTGTTAACGTCTTTGGTTACCTAATTAGAGTTATGAGTAGTGAGAATGCGTTTAATTATGACATTGAAATTCGCGTGATTAATCGACAGTAGATTAGGCGCGATAAAGAATTATTAAGCAAGATGTTTTGATATACATATGATATACATATGATGATGGCATAACGATAATTTATAAAGACTGAGAGCTATTAATTTATATTACACTTGCACGAAAAACAAAACACGTAAAAAATATGATAACTATAATTTAGGTCTTGTGACTTATTCGTTACGCGGTCTACGTACGCGATATTATTATTATTATTATTATCCATAATGATTATTGTCTTTATACGCGGCCGTAATTGTTTTGTTTTTTCAAGATACGGTCTACTGGGAGCTAGTGGATGTGGTAAAACTACATTGTTAAGTTGCATAGTTGGCCGCAGTAGACTAAACGCGGGTGAAATATGGGTGCTAGGTGGTAAACCGGGATCTGCCGGAAGCGGGGTTCCGGGGCCTCGTATCGGATATATGCCTCAGGTAGTACTTAATATGATTATGGCGTTTTGTTGGATACAACATTGACGAAATTAATTGTCTTTTATTTATAAACGAATTTCTTCTCAAAGGAAATCGCACTGTACGGTGAGTTTACAATACGGGAAACTATGCAATTTTTCGGTATGATAAACGGTATGACACCGGAACAAGTGGAAGAAAAATTAGAATTTTTACTAAAATTTTTACAGTTACCGCCGGCAAGTCGACCGGTAAAAAATTTAAGGTAATGTAATTTATATTTATTTGTATAATAGTTATCGGCTTAGTAATAATAAAACAACTACTACTTACTTTTATATTTGATATACATATATGTATACAGTGGTGGTCAACAACGAAGAGTTTCTTTCGCCGCGGCATTATTACACAATCCCGAATTACTGATTTTAGACGAACCTACCGTTGGAGTTGACCCAGTTCTTCGACAAGGGTTTGCATAATATGTCTGTAAAAAGTTATATATTTAATTAAACATATTGTATTGTTTTTTTTCGTATAGAATATGGGATCATTTAGTCCATTTAACGAAAGATGGAGGAACAACCGTTATTGTAACGACACATTATATTGATGAAACTAGACAAGCGCATATGGTAATTAATACATACGTGTACTTATATAATAGTTTATAATTGCCCTTGAGAGCACTGCGACAAAAACCAGAGATATTTTAAGGTGAACTCTAATGAAATCGCGGAAATACCCGATATAGAACCACATTTTTTCATTGAATGAATTATTGACAAAACTAGACTTGTAGAATTTTCGATTTTACATAATTGAAAAACGCTATTTGATTTTATCTCGACGATTAGAAATCCTTGGGTGGCATCATATTTGACGTATTTACTGTACATTGAACATATATGTGTATGGTATGCATTATGTATGTTTAACAGATCGGTTTAATGAGAGGCGGTAAATTTTTGGCTGAAGAATCGCCTTCGTCGTTGTTAATAAAATACAACTGTCAGTCACTGGAAGACGTTTTTCTTAAACTTAGTGTTATTCAAAACCGCGGCAAACGGAGACGTAGCAGCATTTTACACGACATTACTGCTGCCATCACTGTACCGGTAATCATGCAATTTATAATTTGATACTGAAGACAATACGAATAGAATCTCACTTTTAAGCTTTCACGATTATACATATATATTAGGAATCGTCACCCGTGCCACCTGTCGAAACGCTGAATTCGATATGCGATAATACGTCGGAAATGAGCGGAGAGTTTGGAGATAGCATCAGCCCTGTACCGCTGAGTAAACGCATGTCTATATGTTCGATGCAAGTAAATAATGTAGAAATGGAACTTCCGCCGGCGGCAAACGCAAAAGTGTCACTTTTTGACCGATGCAAACTATACCAATCACATCACATGCGAGCGTTAATATGGAAGAATTTCTTGTGGATGTGGAGAAATGTGGCGTAAGTGCGGTTTACGTAATGATAGTGTGTACGTTTATACGTTGCAATACAACACACACGGCTTGTGGAAAATATATATTTTTTAAAATTAAATTTAACATATCATAATCCGTAATAAAATTATGTTTGGTCATAAACGCGTAATTTAAAATACATATGTATATGATATCGACTGCTACGATAATAAATACAAGTATTTATATAATATTTCGTTATATTGCACCGCATTCGCGGTAAAACTATACAATCTTGTTTTAAGTCCGATAGGGAAAATGTATTGAGAATTTTTACAAAATAAAAAACGACCGTAAACCCATAATATGTAAAATATGATAAATACTACACCGAATGCACGCAATTTCGATCATGATGAATGTAAAAAATGTGTTGTTCCAACAAATTACTAAAGAAAATACGAGTATTGTCTATTATTTAAAAACAAAGAATTGAAAATGTAAAACGTATGTCGTTAAAATAAAGATTGGATAAAATGATCGAGGAAATAAATATGAACATATTAACTCGTTGACAAAATTGACTCATTTAATAGCAATAATATCGTATTTTGAATAATTATATGAGCCCACCGCCTACATTCCTTTTAAACATATATTTCTTTTAAATCGTTCGATTTTTAAAGTAATTATTTTAAAAATTATAAGCAATTTTTCCATAGGGTAATGATGTTCATTATCGGACTTCCAGTCGCACAAATCGTATTGTTTTGTCTGTCTGTCGGTAAGGATCCGTACGGCTTACATTTGGCCGTCGTTAACCATGAAACCACCAATAAAACGTGCCCGCCAACCGGATCTTGTGATTTAACTCATCTCAGTTGTCAGTACTTACATCAGATTGAACTACGCCGACAAATATTAGTAAGTAACGTCCATTTTAAATAAATCATTATCTGTTATTCTTTATCAATTGCGGTTGAAATTTTCTTTTTGCTATAAAAATAACGCGGATTTTATCTTATAGGATTATTTTGATGACGAAGAATCTGCTTTTCAAGCAGTCAAACTTGGCAAAGCTTGGGGCGCTCTATCTTTTACGACCAATTATTCAACGTCACTCAGAGAACGCATAGATGAAGGCCAAGGTGCAACGGAGTGGGTGCTAGATGATAGCATTGTGTCCATATGGCTTGACGAATCGAGTAACTTTAATTTTTTGTTAATGAAAATTAGTCTTCGTCTTATAAAAAAAAATCTTGACTAAAATGTATACACCGTGACATTATTGAAGTCGGTTAAATTCGTGAATAATATATATTTTATTTTATTTCTACTATGTCTCTTCTATATTTTTATAGAAGTTACGAACAATAATTAATTATAATTTCAGATCAACAAATTTCCATGTTGCTTCGACGAGATCTTCTGTTTGCCTTTGAAGATTTTGCTAAAACACTTGCGGCGGCTTGTAACTATAGTACGAAAGTTGTATCCTCCCCTATACGGGTAATTAATAATAATTATTAGATATATTTTTCTATTTGAGCGAAAATTAAACGTGTGATAATATAAATTAAATTTTGCATTTAGACGATTATAACTATTTGACGTTGTTCGTTTTTTTATAGTTTAATCATCCGATCTATGGTCCTTATGTACCAAACTTCACAGATTTTGCTGCTCCGGGAGTCATACTTACGTTAGTAGTAATTCAAACCTTATAATATTCATAAATTGACTAGACACGTAAAAATAATTTCTTCGATTTCAGGATAATATTTTTCTTGGCCGTAGCTTTGACGTCTGGTGCCATGTTGATCGAAAGAAACGAAGGAATACTCGAAAGAAGTTTGGTTTCTGGTAAATTACAAATAACTGATAAAAATCCTAAATAAATAAAATATTATAATCTTTACCAGGAATTACTGGAGTTGAGGTACTCTTGGGGCACGTGGTGTGTCAACTTTTAATTATGGTATTCCAATCGCTAATGGTGATCGCATTTGCATTGATCGTTTTTAACGTTACCAATGAAGGTGATGTTTTTTGGATATGTTTGTTAACGATACTGACCGGGTTATGTGGCATGTGTTTCGGTTAGTAAATCAATTATCTACATTAATTTTGTCGGTACTTAGGTTACCTCAGTTTAATTTTACGAGGAAATTTGGAGTTCAATGTAATCAATCTAATATTTGGATATATTTTTATAGCTTGAAGAAATACAAATTAACGTACATTGTTTAGTTCTGAATTTAATGTTCGATTCGCGTACTAACACAATGTTATCTGTTATAGGGTTCGTCGTCTCTTGTGTAACTGACAGCGAGAGGAACGCGACATATTTGGCTATGGGCAGTTTTCTACCTATTGTCATGCTTTGTGGTTTGTATTTATTGTATATATATATATATATTAATAATTTACTATTATGCAAAGGTCATATTTATAAATGTTTACCAATAGTTCAAACAATACGGAGCTCATGTATTTGACCTTGACAAAATCGTTTCCAATCCCAATACCTATGACTATGAACTTAGCATAAACCTAAGATATTTCTGACGAAATACACCGCATTATTATCATGACAATATCTTTACGAGTTTCTATTTTGCGTTCAACCGTTCAATAGACTATTGCATTCATGACGCACAGTTACTTTTAATATTTATAAAATCAAAAATGTTTATGTCTTACTTTCAATCGTAAAATTGACTATTTATTGGCCTTCCGATTCCATTTAATCATTCGATTCGTAGCCGACGTTTTACTAAACGTACAGTCCGCCGTTTTCATGATTAGCGTTTAAACATGTATCGATATTACTAACTAATTACGTTTTCATAGGTATTATATGGCCAGTAGAAGGAATGCACACGGTAATGAAATCAATAAGCTTCGTTTTGCCGCTAACACAGTCAACGGAGTCGATGAGATCAATGTTGGCAAGAGGTTGGCCAATCACTGATCCTTCCGTTTACATCGGTTTCTGTTCTACATTAATTTGGATTTCTATATTCCTCACATCCAGTATATTGTTGATCAAATTCAAAAAAGGATAATTCTTAAAAAAACATATTATTTTAATCGCTTTGGAGTTCCTTAAATTACGCTCGAGAATTATATACGTCACATTATATAAGTCTATAATTTCGGGATTACTATGTGCGCTTCGATCGTAGTAATTTGATTTAGTGTACTATTGACATACACGGCGCGATTAAATTCTTACCAACGTGTTTTCATTTTAAATATTTGAATTGAATTTTTATTGTTTAATTGCATTGGTCATACATGAAAAACAGGTATATAATTAAAACACGATAGAAAACTATGGCATACGCGCTACGTACAAATCACAAATTTAAACCAAAGGTGTAGAGGTAATACATTTCGAATTATATTACCACGACAGTATTTACATTTAATTTATACATACATTCAAGGATTTTATATGGCTAAACCTTTTTATTTTGTGTAGAATAATTGTTATATATTCAAATTATATTTTTTTATATAATTACTTAAAATATATTATTATTTTTATCACTCTTCGTGTACAATATTACATTAAAGACTTTGCATTTGTACACGTATATAATAAATATAACATTTTACCAATCTAGGTATACAATGTAATTTAAGATTACGGTTTAATACATTTTGTATCATTTTTATATAAATAGCGTTTAATGGGGTGTTAATAATAACAAGGGTACATTTTTGTACGAATAATTATTATATTGAATTTAATATTCATAATTGATATCGTAATGACTAAAATTTTTTTTTCACGGTATCGGCAATACCCTCACTGGCCCGGAAAGCCTGAAGGCAGTACTTCGGACCAATGACTAAAATATTAAGCTGTAGATTATTGTGTAAAATATAATAACGAATTATTATTGTTATTCGAATTAAAAAACAACGTTGTTAAATTTAATTAAACCATTTAGTTTATAGTATACGAATTTATGTATTAATGTTGTTTAATATGACAAAAAACAAGTGTCGAAACGTTTTTAAATTCTTATAAGTTCGAACTTCTTTCGTTGCATTACCGTTTAAGATGTATATTATCTATTAAAAAGTTTTGTCGACTATCGCTGACCATTTTATTTAGAGTTTACGCTAATATTTTATACACAAATGCGAATTTTTTTCTCCACTTATTATAAATTACGACGTTCAATGGTTTCGGAACTGTTAATATTAATTTTACGTGTTAGCGCCTAAGGTAGATAAATAGGTTAACGTGTATAAAACAATAACGAGAACGGACATATCAACGTTAGATTTTTGGTGGTGGTCATACATCCTCCGATAAAAAGTAATCGATAATATGTTAACAAATGATATGGTGTCGTGCCAAACCATCAGAAATTCGCATTATACAGGCATTCCAGTCAATATCATTCCATCTTTTCACTTCTGTACCCTAGTACGTATCTAACAACGTTCTTCATAACGATTTAAAAATCGAAATAGTACGATAATTAGCCATCACCAAACACTACTCTATCTACAAATCCGCTCGAAATTAGTAACACGTACAAACCCTCTAATTTTCTCATATTTGGATAATTCTCTTCCCAGAAACCCTACGTGCCGCTTGAAACGACAATAGTGTAAATATTCGCTAAAATAAATATAAAAATAAAAAAAATTACGTCGGGTCCTATCGTTTTATATGGTCTCCCTTCTCGCCAAATCCGAACGAAAAAAACCAACGATTTACTTATTGTGCCTTATTTCGAAATACATTGAAAATATTAAAAAAAAAAAAATAAACAAATCGTTACGAAACACGTCATCGAACTGATAACATTGCGTAGGTCAGCCGAAAAATTACGTACACAATTGTTCGTACATAACACGAAAACAAAAAAAATTGTACCAGCACGTGTTGTCAACGTAAGTGTATTGTTCAATATACCTCGCTACGGACTAGTCGAGTTTAGTTTAAATTTTGTTCGTGTGCTTTCTTTATTTATCAGCGATCATCGCGACGGCGTCGGAGGTGTAGGCGTGATGCCAACGCATTCGAAATAACGAACAGAGATCGTTTTGGAATAACCGAAAAAGTCAAACCTCACAATCGAACTACATACCGAGTATTCAGACGGGCAATAAAATGTGGCGCGAATTGTTAAACCAAATTATTGTTGACGATCAATCCCAATTTCTGTGACTGACGGGTATCACAGATCACAGGCGTTTATTTCGCCGCCGATGTCGAAGTAAAAAATATGGCAGTAAATAAATGAATAGAAAAAAACCGCCGGATTTCGTTAGGGTGTGAGAAAATTTGTTCGTCACCGCGAAATTTGTAATGTCTAGCCAGCTTACATCGTATTATGATTATTTATTTACTTTGTAAATTATTTATTTACTTCTAACAATGTCATCTACATGCAGTGATAGAATATGTTATGACATTAATAACGATATGTAGATGGCACATTCGATAATGTTTTTGACGCGGAAATACAAAACAATATTATCTAACAGTGGAAGTAGCAACCAGTTATCAAATTAGCATTAATTTACACTACAAAGATGGCGTTTTCTGTATATTAGTCGCAAGTTGCGACGCCATCTATTAGCGGTATTAAATATATATTTTATTTTCACGTTTCAAATATTTAATTGGCTAGCCTATACGATTTCGTTCGTTTATAATACGTGTGTTTGAATTTTCGATGTTTACGTGTTAATATAAATCGTCCGCGTAATTTTCCGTCTAGGAAAAAGTAATTAATTCTATTTAATGGAAATGAACGCGATAACTGTTTAATAACGAAATACGTTAGTAATTATTTCTGGAATTATGTAAATAAAAATTCAATTTTATTAAAATAAGGTGGTCGTAATTTGTATCCTAGGAGGAACATTTACAACTCAAAAATGGGTACACGCTAACCGATCGCGGACCACCATTATACCCCTTAAAAAGTAATCGCAGAAAAAATTATTTTTGAAATTCGTAAGATGAATGAATTTTTTATTATTCATCCGAGAGTTAACACTTAACGAGGACGTGTGTATTGTAACCACATACGGTTAAAAAAGAATATATCGGTCACGAATTCCCGACGTTTGTACTTCGCCTAAATAAGCAATTAGGTAATGTGACAGACGCGCCCATCGATTACAAGGATTTATAACAGCGTATTGATTATGGGTACCGCGGGTACGTAGATAATATTTTGTGTACGTCTATAGATCAACGTAAGTAACTAATTTTGATCGTTATTATGACGATTGTAACGAGTGTTCGAACTTTTAAGCGTAAAATCAAAGAAATTCGCGAGTACGAGCACAATTTTGGTGGTGCGAGGTATATTAACGTTCCGTTAAACATACGTACGTAAATAGTAATATTGCGTGTCTCCGTGACGCACGATTTATAGGTATGTTAGTATTTCGTAAAAGGCGCCAAAGCGTTCGAACTGATTACGTCGGCGTTTTGAACGTCTTTGGTTATTTAATTGATTTGTTTTTCTATGGGCGTTATTTAATGTCTTCGTCGTCGATTTAGCGATTTCATTTTTTTGCGCCGAATGAAGTCTTCCCTCGCAAAAAATTTACGATTTATTCGTTTCGTTACACTGAATCCGAACATTTGCTCGTTAGACGTCCCAACGCCCACACATATATATATATATATATTTATTTATTTATATATATACATAATATAATACCGATAATCGATGGTCTGGTGAAATTTGACGAACAATTGCCATCACATTTATACGCGTCAACGGGCCGGACGAACGCATTGGGTAAAGTTTGAAGTATACACCTCCCCCACATACACCCAAATCCATATACACACACACACACATATATATACACATCACATACACACAGGCACTCGCATACGATAGGAGACGATACGATAATAGTAGTGCAATAATAAAGGATGTCGATGGCGCGCCGTGTGAAGTGATCCGCGACAAGACACGACAGCGGTAGCGGTAGCGGCGGTGCCGGGCCCTATTCGTAATCTTGTTATTGATCGTTTTATTGTTGCGCGTTTGTTGTGACCACCACCGCTCCTAGCAACGAGAGAGAAGCCGTAGCCATAGTCACCATGAACGCCTTTTTCCGTCAACAATTCAGGTGAACACGATATTTTAATACGCTTATATTTGGTTATGTGGTCCGTTGTATAAACAACGTCGATTAGTAAACAAAAAACGGATTTTGACGTTTGTAGTCGAATTCCCATTTCGTCTAAACAATAATACGTACATATAAAAAAAAACCAATAGTAACCGTTGCGTGTTGTGCGTGTGTGTGTATGTGTGTGCGTGTGTATGTGTTTATGTATGTATGTATGCATGTGTGCGTGTGCGTTTATGTGTTCTCAGGCGTACACGGACGTTCCATCACGATCAAGACTTATGAGACACTTGGGCAAGTCGTCTTACAATCGAATAGTAAGTGTTTTACATTTCCAATGAATGTTCTAGACTATGATGTATGCGCGTTTTCCACCGATGGACAATATGTGGCATCGGCCGTCTGCAATCGCTTTATCATTAAGAAATACCCGTTCGCCGCTGGCTTGTACGTCACAGCCGTAGCAGTTCATACCATCGATTGTATACAATGGAACAAAACATCCGATTTTGTGCTGTGTGCTCAACTCGGCGAAGGTGTATTACAAGTATACAATGTGTGTGCAAAAACTTGGATATGCACGCTAACAAGTGGTTATTTTAAATTTATTGCTGCCGAATGGATAAATCGTGAAAAAATTTTGCTGACACTAGAATTCCGCGTGGCTTTAGCCATATTTGATTTATTAACAAATTCAATAGTGTACATCGAAGTGCCCAAGCTTATTTGGCCTTGTGTAATATTTGATAATGATGGAACACATATGTTTGTTGTTTCCAAGATTAATGGTTATGAAAAATTATTGATGATGGGTTCCCGGGATGTAGATAGGGTAATTTATATTCAAGATATAATAGGACCATGTGAAGGCTTAAATAAATCCCCGGACAATCGGTTTCTTTGTGTTTTTAGTAAACGAAAGTTGGCAGTTCTCAATTTTCTCTCTGGCAACGTTATCAGTTCACTTGAGCAGGTTCAATCTTTAAACACCGTGAGTTGGGCACCTAATAGTAAATATATAGCTTTGGGATGTTCCTCGGGTAATATTATTGTATTAGCATCCTCTGATATATTTCATGTAGAATTTAAATTATGTCGTCAATCTGTAAATGAAAATTATGATTTTTTCATTGAATCTAATCAAATATTAACCAAATCAAAACCTTCGACAAATTTTTTGAATAATATAACCACAAAAATAGCTTCTATAGCATGGAGTTTTGATTGTGAATACTTAAGTACTTTTGAAGTAGATTCAACATTTCTTTGTATTTGGAAAAAGTTTAAATTAATATGTGCAGTAGAATTCTCTACAAGAATAAGAGAGATTCAATGGTGTTATTCGGAAAATAAACTCTCTGTGGTTTGTGGTACAGATTTAATATTTTTTTGGACTGAAGAACAAATTCCTAAATTACAATTATCACCAAAACTTGTCAATGGAAAGCGTTTATTAATTTCTAGCATGTCTTGGTCATGTAATAATAAAGATATAATTTTGAGCGACGGAAAAAAATGTTTATTATTTACTACTTAGTATAAGAAAAAGTGTATATTCATTATATTATTAATAATATTTTATATGATGTTAATAGCTTTAATAATTATTTATAGCAATAATAATACGCAGAATTTTAATTAAATAATACTTAAAATTATATTTTAATATTTATTTTTATAAGAATTGTTATACTGCGTAAATTTTTTTGTTTCACTAGGTTGTGTAGAATATTAAAAAATGTATTTTGTTATTTTTATAATTAATTTTAAAAAAGTATACACTTGTATTAATTTTAATTTTTAAATTTTTTAATATTATAAATTATTATTTATCTTTGTGTGAATTTGTTAATAAAAATTCGTAAATATCTACTCAAATTAGTTTATAATTATATATGTATACGTGTGATTTCTATTTAACTATTTGTTTGTACTTGTTCTGTAACGTGATAAATTCTCACTAAGTTTTTAGTAATTAGTTAACTGATTTTTGATTTTTAAAACTGAAAAATTACGTATAAAATATTTTCATTATAATTTGTATCGATTAAAAATAATATAATTTAATTTAAATGTAAAATATATCTTAATAATATAATTAAAAAAACTAATTATATTCAATTGTTCTTAATTTTGAATAAATATTGTGAATTAAAATATTTTATACGTATGTGTATTTATTTAATATAATTTAAACATTATTTCATGTTAGACTAAAAATCAATATAATATAAATTGAAATATTGGTTTAGGTGACCCATGGCGACTTCTGTGAGGAGTGGGATCAAGTTAGATGGGTCAGCTGGTACTGGCTCCCAAATTAGTACCATAACTGTGGTAACTGCTGGTGGGGTTGGTCAAACACTCGTTGTACAACCAGTGCAACAAGCTTCTGTAGTGCGTACATCAATTGACCAGGTAGTAGATTTATGTCAATTTTATGAACATAAGAAATATTCGAGTCTTTGTTTTTTAGAATGTTAATAGTAATAGACAATTAGAAAATGCCATACTGTGTGGTACTAGTCCAGTTCATGATGATGGATCTGATAAATCAATGGATGATGATGAACACATAGACCATAAAGATCGCAGTGCTTCTACAGTTACTGTTGATAATAATCATTATATTGTGGCAGCATCAGGTAAAGTTATTAAATTATTCTTATTTAAGTAAAATAATATATTTTATGAATGAAAAATGAAGGATTTTTATATAAAACAAACGGATTCTTTAATACTAAAATTTGCTTGTGTAAGCTTTATATTTTTTTCTCCACAAAAATCTATTTTTCTTTATTTTGTATTAAAATAGTCTTCCATTTTTCATACAAAATTCATATTATCATGTACCGTAACTATAAAATTACACGCTTACAATTAAGAAGGGACACAAGGACGATCTTATACTTCCCTTACACCAGTACCAACATTGGGTAAGATTTGTACTGAAAAATTTTTTTTTTATATTTCGTTTAATAATCTTAGTGTTCAGATTTTCTTTCTATTTTGCGTTTTCCTAATTTCAGTGTGTTTCACATTACTTTTCTAGTTTATGTATTACTTTTTATTTTGCTTATAAGACTCCGCACTGGTACAGAATCTTTTTACAAAAAAGAAATTATGGTAATATGTAACGTTTACATTTATCTCTGTGAATGTTTATATAAAATGTACGGTATTATGTGGAGTCTTTAAAGTTCCTTTATTTACTTTATTTTTTACAATTATTTTACATACATTTATATACTACTTAAATGTATTTACATAGATTAAATTACTATGTTTATTAAATAGTTCCTGAAGCAGAAGCAGTTGGTTCTGATGATGTTGGTCATTCTACTTATGTACAGTATGTCGAAGGAACTGGTGATCAAGCAATTTTTACAAATGGACAAATGTAAATTTATTATTATTTTGAAATAGAAATGTGTAAAAATTAATATATCATTTTCAGGGCTTATCCAGTTTATACAGTGGGTGAAAGTGGAACAATGTATCAAACTGGTCAAACTCATTATTACACTCCAAGCACAAATTCTTATTCTCAAGTAAATAATATTTATTAAAATTCAAATTTATTTATATTATCACAATCTTTGTAGACAGGCTCAACATTTCATAATTAAATTGTATTATAAATTTTAATAGTGTAAATGTATAGTTGTTTAAATTTAATTTAAAAAAAAAAATTCATAAATACGAAAAAAATTAGCTTACTTTTTGTCTTATATATCTGTTATTGTTATATTTAAATTGTGTATTTATAAGTTTGGTCAAATTTACAGAATTATGTTATATATCCGTTTGTAAGTTAATAATGGTAACATCTTGAAATTAAAACATTTTCAAAATGTTAAAGGTTACAAATACTTTGGGCCAACCAACATGTCAGGCACAAATTATTGGTAATGGAACCTATATCATACAACAGAATGTTGATAATGATCATACTATTATTGCAACTACACAAAGAGACAGTCCAAATTCCGCTATATCTTCGGTATAGTAGTTTAATAAAAATATGCCTCAAACTTTGTGTTTTGTATGCTATAGTAGTTTTATAAGTTGCCGTGTTTTATTTATTACAATACATTTTTGGTATGTAGAATAATTTTTATCATGAATATTAATATTTATTCCTTTTTCTAGGATGTGTCGTATTTAACAGTAAATGCTACTGATTCTGGAACAACTGGTGCTAGTATAGATCAATTAAATGGCGTTGAATCAGATGGAGGAATGCAAAACTCTGGTCTTATACATGCTAATAGAATTTCTCCAGCAACTGTAAATAATTTATATATTTAGTATATTCGATTATTAAATCCAATAATATTATAAAAGGTTAATTGGCTGATGGAAAATTATGAAATGGCTGAAGGTGTATCATTACCGCGATCTACATTGTATAATCATTATTTAACTCATTGCTCGGAAACTAAAATTGATCCTGTAAATGCAGCATCATTTGGTAAACTTATACGATCAGTGTTTATGGGATTACGCACAAGACGTTTAGGAACTCGGTATAACACAATATTTATAATTTATTTTATTCGTTATTTTTAACAGTTTGTCTTTTTAGAGGAAATTCTAAATATCATTACTATGGTATTAGGATTAAAGCTAGTTCATTATTGAATGACTTTTCCAATGAAGAAAGCTTACCAAGTCGAACAAATCAAAGTAGTAGTGCAAAAAAATTTAAATTTATTAAAAATGAAGAACGTAATAGTAATCAATACACTACCAATAGTTCAGATTCTGCCAACTGTTCTCAAAATAGTATCCCATCTTCTCCTCAAGCACAAAACCAAGAATATTTAGGCGACGGTGCTAATGCCGTACCTGAATTTCCTGATATTATTTTAGATGAAATACAATTAGACGATAATTGTACTTTAGAAGATGTAGATACATTTAAAAATCTATATCGTGAACATTATGAAGTATTTAATATTAATTTATCTCACATTTAAGTTGAACTTTAAACAATTTGTTTTTTGTAGGCTTTTTTAGGCGCTATATTAAACTTAGAATTTGGTACAGTTGAGTCACTATGGCGTGAATTTTGGCGTAGCCAAGATAATAACAATGACGAATGTGAAGAAGAAAAATATTTATCTAAAGAAAAACTATATTCATTGTCAAAGTGTAAAACATTACAACTTTTTGTAAAAACTGTTGATTTTTTATTTTATCAAAATTTGGTAAAAGTATTAATTCCGGACGTTCTACGACCTGTTCCTGGTATGTGTGTTTTATTGGTTTGTTTACAAAAAAATAATTAATATTTATATTTAGGAACATTAACTCAAGCCATTAGAAATTTTTCCAAAGGTCTGGAGTCATGGCTTACATCTGCAATGCAAGGGTGTCCTGAAGAAATGATCTCAATAAAAGTATTATTTTTTATACCATTATTGATTTGATTATTAATTTAAAACATAATTTGCAGGTGACTGCTGTTAGTGCTTTTGCACAAACACTACGCAGATACACTTCATTAAATCATCTTGCCCAAGCTGCAAGAGCTGTTCTTCAAAACTATACTCAAATAAATCAAATGCTTACCGATTTAAATCGTGTGGACTTCCGTAATGTACAAGAACAAGTAAGACATTTTTAAACGTATATATATTTATATATCCATAAATTTACAAAATTAATTGATTTATATAAGGCCTCTTGGGTGTGTCAATGTGACTCAACATTGGTTCAGCAACTGGAAGCAGATTTTAAACATACACTGCAACAACAAAATTCTTTAGAAGAGTGGGCAACATGGTTGAAAAGTGTTGTCGATAATTGTTTGAAACAATATCGCGGTACTCCTAATTTCACCAAAGAAGCTAGACAATTTTTACTAAAATGGTCATTTTATAGGTAAATATTAATATTTGTTCATCATCATTGTCCTCGCCTTATTCCCATCTATTTGGGGTCGGCCACCTTAGTCTTAAACCTCCATTTGCCCAGATCTCCCACATCCTCGACGCACACACCAGCAATTCCCATATCCTCTTCAATCGTGTTTAGCCACTTCTTCTTTGGTCTTCCTCTTCCTCTTCTTCCTTCCACACTCAATTTCATAACTGTTCTTACTGCAATTTGTTAAAGTTGTTAATAAATAATGGTTAATAATTGTTTTTAATAGTTCAATGGTAATACGTGATTTGACTTTGCGATCAGCCGCTAGTTTTGGTTCGTTTCACCTTATACGCCTACTCTATGATGAATATATGTTTTATTTAATAGAACATGAAGTAGCTCTAGTCACAGGAGAAACACCAATTGCAGTTATGGGTTCAGGAGATGTAAGCACCTATACTCACATAGTAAAATAAATCTTATTACTAAATATTTGTATTTTGTCATTTGGTGTACTATTAATGGCTTACAATTTCATATAAGTAACTATTTTTGTCTGTGGAAATTATTTATAATTACTCGATAAAAATATTTTCATCTTATAAATTTACATAATATACGGTATATAAATAATTTTCTGTTAAAATACACTACTATAAAAACTATTATAACTTAAACTACATTTTATATAATTGACATAAATTAATATTTCAGTAGTCAGTTGATTTTTGTTAGTTACAAATATGATACTACATCAATCATTTCACTTAAAATAATTTTTATACTTTAAAAACGAGTTTTTTTTGTAGATGATCAGTACTTAGTTTTTAAATTGTAATTATATTTAAACGAATGTTATCCTATTTAGTATGGAATTTTAATTTATAAAATGTAATTTTATTTTAGAAAACTATACCTACAGTCTTGATTGACTACGAGACGACAGAGTACACTACTAATTGCAACGGAAAACGCATGAAAATTAACTAGTCATCATGCCATATAGGTTTCATTTTTGGGCACTTAATCACATAAAAAATATTTTAGTTATTGTTTTGAACCCTGTTTTTTTTTTTTTTTTTTTTTTTTTCGCACTGCAATGTTTTTTATCTTTTATTTATACCTACACTTTGTAGACAATGTTTTTATTTATTAATTTTTGAAGACTTGATATTATCTACAATTTTGATAAGACGTTTTGTGCAATTATTTGTTTTATTTTTTAATTATATTGTATATTGTAAAATGTTTGAAATACCATTTTATTATCATTGTATTTTTGAGGCCTAAACAGCATTTGTGATGAATATTCAAATATTATTTTCGATTATATAAATATATTCAATGTATTTAAATACTTATAATATTATATCGTACTTTAACTTGTGGTTAATTGTGATTTTTGGTATTATAATTTTCAATATAAATACACGTACACACTAAATGTAAAATTGATTTTGTTTTTATTAAAATAATGTTATACATTTTCATTTGTTTATAACTATTCTATTTGTCCCATAATTTTCAAATTTTCAGATTTCACAAACTCGCATCCTGTATTCTGAACTATATCAACCAATTCAACCCCATCAGCAATTTCAACTAAGGTCAAGCCATTCTTAGGGTCAACATCAAATACACACTGAAAAATAAAAATTCGTAACTTAAAATTCACGATTTTAAATAAATATTAATAATTACCTTTTCCGTAATAATCCTGTCAACACATTGACTACCAGTTAATGGAAGGGTACAATTAGAAATAATTTTTGGCGAACCGTCCTTTGTTGTATGCTCCATGGCTACTATGACTTTTGTATGTGGAGCTGATACAAGGTCCATTGCTCCACCCATACCCTTTACTAATTTTCCCTAATTATAAACAAAAAATAAAATAAATTTTGCATGTTCGAATGTATTTGAAATGTTAATCAAAATTTACTGGTATCATCCAATTAGCTAAGTCACCATACTGTGATACTTCCATTGCACCTAATACAGTTAAATCCAAATGGCCTCTAAATAAGTAATGCAAAGGAAATATGAAGTATTTGTAGTAAATTATAATGCAGTGACATAGTTACCCTCTTATCATTGCAAAACTTTCCTCGCTACCAAAATAACTACTACCAGGTATAACCGTTATAGTTTCTTTCCCAGCATTGATCAAGTCTGGATCTACAAATTTTTTAGAAGATGGATGTGGCCCAAGACCGAGAATACCATTTTCACTCTGTAATATTACCTGGACACCCTCAGGAATGTAATTGCTCGCTAACATTGGCATACCAATACCCAAATTGACTGAATTTGTAGTATATATTAAGGAAATTAAAAACTAAAATACGCATTTTATAACAAATCAGACCAGATTTTTAAGTTCAAACGGGACCAAAACACAAGGGTTTTATTAACTTTGTTATTAAAAAAAAATTTAAATACTTTTATTTCTAAAAATCTAAATTTGGATATTTTTATCTTTAAACAAAAATTATAATTTAATGTATAAATAAAATATGAGGTTTTTATAAAGTATTTTTATCAAATTTATATATTAGTTAATTTTTATTGTGTATTCATTATATTATAAAGTGAACTATATAATTGGTAGTTTGCCATAATAAACGGTTATTTCTCTTTTTATAATTTTATATGTTCTGATTTTTCACTTTGAGAGTATAATTGGAACAACTTATCAGTATAATTTTAACAATTCAAGATGTATAATTCTTAAAAAAATATGTACGTATAAAAAAAAGGATACCATACATGCCGTTTTTGAATTCTAAAGCTACACGTTTAACAATTGTTTCTCTTAACTGGGCTGCTGAAGAACTAACTAACATAGAAATGGATTCATCTGACTTTTTAGATAAAACTGTTTTCTAAATGTTTAAAAATTCTATTAATAATAAATATTTTATTTATATATTTCCTTTATATTTTACCTCGATTTTCTTAATATAGTCCTTGCCTAAAATAATTCTATTAACATATATTCCAGAAACATGCACTTGATCTGGGTCAATACAACCTGTATCAACTATTTCTTCAACTTCTACAATTGTAGTTTTTGCAGCTGCACACATAGCAGCATTGAAGTTTCGAGCTGATTTACTATCAAAATATATGTTATTAAAAATAATCATTCGAACCTATTGTAATTAATAATATTACTTAAACACAAGATTCCCTTCATGATCAGCCTTTTGTGCTTTAATAATAGCATAATCTGCGGTAATTGCTTTTTCCAAAACATACGTCCGACCATTAAAGTTTTGGGTTTCTCGACCTTCACTGACTATTTCCACTAAACCTTTTTTACTGGGATTGCTTTTTTTTTCTTTATCCTCAATTTGTTCGTTTGATTCTTTACTCGATGCATATTTTAATGGAATACCTCCTTCTTGTACAAGAGTACCAACAGCAGTTGGAGTATAAAATGCAGGTATACCAGCACCTCCAGCTCGTATCCGCTCAGCTAACGTTCCCTAAAAAAATATAATTAAACTTGAATAATCATTTAACGAGAACTTTTATTCACCAAACTTGAGGAGTAAGTTCTACTGTAAGCTCTCCATTTAGATATTGTTGTTCGAATTCAGAATTTTCACCCACATATGATGCAATAACTTTGGATATTTTTTTTTGTTTCAATAATTTTCCTAAGCCAAAATTATCTACACCAGCATTATTGCTTATCACTGTTAAATCATTTATATCATCTCGTTCAACTAAGCCTTCAATTAGTTTTTCTGGGATACCACAAAGTCCAAAACCTAAAATTATAAGTTAACAGATTGTATGGTTATAATTGTTAACCATTTTAATATACCAATCTTTTTTTTAAATTAATGATCAATATTTTATTTATAGGAAATGTATAATAGTTGAATAAATAAGGTTTAATCCTAAGAATCACAGAATAAACTAACGTATTACAGAATCTTTAATGAAATAACTAAAGGACAAAGATAGAAGTATAATGAATACTTAACATTTTAATAATAAACAGATTAATTCCACGTTGATGAGTTATATGTTTAACTTACCGCCAAACAGAATTGTACTGCCTGGTTTGACATCTTCTAAGGCATGGCTGGCAGATGTATACACTTTTTGCTTATGTAAACTAACATTGCAACTAAAATTTGAAGCCTAAAAAATATACCTATGTTTAATGTTGCAAAGTACTTAACAATTAAATTTACCTCACCTGAAGCACAATAACAATGTTTTTTGGTGTTAATTTGAAGTAACAATAATTTTTGGTTAATAAGGAAAACATTTTTAAATTAATATAATATACAGTTACTAATTATAATTTTAAAAACTATTAAATTAATAATTAAAAATAAAAATAAAACTATTATTTAGTTCGTACATTAAACACGTCAGCTTCTTTAGTAATTTAAAATTATTCTTATTATAAAAAAATTTCGAAAACTTTGAACTCTATTTTTTCCATCGTTATGTTATCAGTTATTTAATATATTATCACAGTTAATTTTCTGGTATGTCATAGACCTTTTTAGATAACAAAATTATTATCAAAGTGAAACTTCTTTGGGCGCGTTGAAGGTAAAATATTAAGGTCGTGTTACGAAATGAGAGTCATGATGGAACGTCAAGCGAACGTGTGCGCATGCGTTGTATTTTATAAAGTAGGCATAGCGCTCTGGAAATTATTTGATAACCTCATTTTAAGTAACGTATTTTCTTATATTGTTTGGTTAATGTTTTATATGTGACAAGTTACTCGTGTTTATTGTTCATTGACAATTATCAAATCTTTGTATATTAAGCAGTTGTTCACGGTAAGTAATACTTTATTTATTTATATTTATTATTAAACTTTCTTTTTAATAATTGAAAATTAAAATAAAATTATATAATATTTTTATATTTAAGTAAATTGATATAACTTTAACATTACTTTATAACATAATTTATGTGTAGTAAATAAAAAAAAAATATTTTCTTCTAGACCAAATCCTTAATTTCCAATAAATATAAAATTTAGATTTTCATCACAATCCATAGGTTTTGGCAAATTAAGAGTTTGATTCTGTAGTTTTCTGTAAAATATTGTTGCTTGTATTACGCTACCATCAGACATCCTACCCTGTTTTCCAACATCGACATAAATTAATTCACAATTATGATTTATAATAGCCATTAAAACAACACTAAAAATTTTTTTATAATAGTAGTGCACCAGAACATGCAGGTTGACAAATGCGAATGTTTGCAATCAATACACCCTTCACAGTTGATCATTTGCCATAGATCATTAAATCCATTTGCTACTTTAGATGTTTGAGACACCTATAAAAATTTACTATTAATTAATTTTTTTTACGTATTGTGTTAACTGTTATTTACAGTTACTATAAATAATAATTATTTTAATAATATAATTTGTATTTCAGGTTTTTTTAAATACCATCATCACCTTTTCAGTCTAAAAAAACTAAAAACCAGAAGATGGATAATAACGGTTCTAATTTTATGAAAAAGTCTTCTGAAGCACCTGAAAACACTAAGAATAACGAGGTTGATGAATATGATGCATTGAGTATTTTTTTAGCAACTAAACTACAAAACATGAATCCCGAACAACAAATATTAGCTCAACAGTTGATCGATAAAGTCTGTGACAAAGGACTTCAGGGAGAACTACATGAGTATAATGACATTGGTAATATTACCAATAATCAACAGACACCTCAATTGCCCAATGACCATTAACACTGTAGTATCTTTCCCAAAAGATAATTTCAATTAAGTATAATGGCATATCCAAATAATAACTCATTTATAAAATCTAGTGAATCACCAGCAATAAGTGTTGCGATTTTACTAAATTATATAAAGTAAATAAAGTATTATTTTTACCTTCATATATGTCTTGTAATACTTCAAAGATAGCCCTACACGTCTCAGGTATAACATAACCAAGATTTTGTGCAGCAATTCCTATACTAAATTTTAAGTCCTTGTATGACCTACCAGTAGCTAGAAACCGTAAAATAAGACGTTCTTCTGCAGATATTGCCTCGCGCATCATTGTATTCTGTTTGGTTATACGTGGTCTTAGTAAATCTAAGTAGAAAATAAATCTATCAAAATGTACTAACATTAATATAAAAAATAATATAGTGTACAATTTATATTTATTATAATATTTTATTAGGTATATTATAACTATCCAAATATGATTAAAAACTAGAAAATTTCCTTTTGACTAAAAAAAAAATTGGTACAAACTTAAAAACGGCCAGGAAATGTCGATATAATAAATACAATATGTATGCACGTTATGACGTATTTCTACCGTGTTTTGCGTTGAAAAACATAGAAAGTTATGTATCAAATTAAATGTATGCATTTATAAAAATATAAAAATTGCTAAAAATTAAAACCAACCATACAGCGTAAGTTAGTGTAGGACGATATATCGATAACCGCGATTTGGAACTGGTGATCTAAAAATCACTAGCGCTATTGATGACTAATATTTGATTCAATCAGTTAATTCAACCACTGGATGCGCACAGCGAATGGTATAACGAGAGGTTATTTTCTAAAGCCGGATTAATAATAACGGACAGACAATAAATTAAACGAAACTAAGGCTCAGCAATTAATATTTTTAAATGCAAATAATTTTTTTGACAAAAAACCTATCTTTTTAAATTGAAAAATAAGTTGTTTTTTTTACTATTAGAATATTTTTTTATTTTTTTCTTATATTTTATAGATGTTTTAATTTTTTTATTAATTATAAGTAAAATATATTAACTTTATTTTTAACTAGACAAATTCTAATTATTTTTTGTAAACTTGTTAATTTACCAAAGATACATTTTTTGTCGATGGTACCATTTCTTACTACTTATACTGTTAAAAATATTTTATAACTGATCACTTTTTTATTAATTTGTAAAAAAATATTTAGGCGATGAATATCGACATTCTATAACTTCATAAATTAAACTTATCTTGTAAATTTTTTTTTTAAAATTTTATGATAGTATAGGTATGAAAACTTCAGAGCTATTTTTATGTCGCTACTTAATTCTGTATCACAATTTAGTGCTACGATAAATAAAATCATTAGAGTAACTGAAATCGCCGTGATTTTTAAATCACATGAACTGTATAACCGGTTACTTGAAAATCACCGTATTTCCCTTCACTGATAAAAGTCAATATGGTAATGAATGGCCGACACAAGTTTCAAATGTGTATGGCTATATCCTCTTTAACCCTTCAGTGGTAACGTGAAGAAAAATCCAGTCTGTGGTAACGTTGGGTTCAAGATACCAAAGCCATAAAATATCTCCTAAGTAGGAAATGGTTGTAACTAATTCAAAAAACTTAATGTCATTTGTTAACTATTTTAATATACTAAGTTTTGTTCTCAAAAGGATAATTTAAAAATAAACTAAAGGTATGAAATGTATACAATAAGACAATTTTTTAGGGTACAATTATGGCGACAAAAATTTATGGGTCTGTCAGACCCAACGTTACCTTTGAAAGGTTAATAAAGTCATAATATAATGCAGGTTGAAGGTTATTTTTTTATTCCTATTTTTTATTTGTTTTCATTTCTTTATTACTGAAACATATTAGATTGGCAAACAATCTAAACTACTGTCAATGGGAAATCGACGTGAATTGGGATCTCGGGTTTCGAAAAACGTAATACGAATAATATTACTTGTCATGATATTTTGAGACGTTAATTTATTTTGTGTTTCACTACTTAAATTTATGTAGTTTATTAGTACATGTTTTATAAAATTAATTGTTCTTTTTAAGCGTAAATTGCTACTGATGTGATAGTTACGTCTAATAAATCCAGTGTGATCGTCAGCATATTGTTTTTTGGAAATTTAAAAATTATGTATAATCAATAGAAATGACGTTACGTGACAATAGATTTTTGGAACGAAGTTCCTTATGCCGGGTTCAGCGTGGGGACCTGTTCGAGAAGGTAGTCGACAATATCGTTTTGTTATCAATTATTTTATATACTATCACAATTAATTGTCTGGTATATCCTAGACCTTTTTACATAACTAATAAATTAATTTTAGTAAGTATAGATAATTGAATTTATTATTATTTATAATAATTTCCAGTAAGATTTATGGCTAAAATTTGTTATCTATACTATTGAGTGAGAGGCATGTCTTGACTTTTTTTATATTAAGTAACCTCACGAGTAACGATTTTGATTGTATTTCTCTGTAGGTGTTATATAGTTCAAAATTTTGATTACACTAATTTACCATGATTATAGTTTGAATCTTATTTGCGGTGAACGTTTACTTCTTAAAAATGTCATATCCGTGTGTAGACAATACTGAAGAAACGAGTAACGAGGAAGAAATAAGTCAATTATCCTTTGAGATTGCTTGTTTAAAAAACGAATTGTATAAAAAAACCGAATTACTAAAAATAAAACAGGTACCTTATAAATATATTTGCAAATCTGTTATTGGAATTACTAGAATTATGTTAAACTTGTTTTAAAGTCATATGTATACGTTTATATTTGATTAAATGTATAGATAAATAGCATGTCATTCTTGTTTTATATTGGAATTACTAATTTTCTTAAAATTTATTTATGATATTTTAGAAAAAATGCTTAACTACACACGATATTAATCGTTACAGCAGACAGATTATTTTACCGGAAATAGGAATTGAAGGTAAAACGAACAAAATTTAATTGGTTTAAGCTTAAATTAATAACTAATAATGTTAGGGCAAAAAAAATTGAAAACTTCAAGCGTACTCATTATTGGTGTTGGTGGCCTAGGATGTCCATCATCAATGTATTTAGCAAGTGCCGGAGTAGGTACAATTGGATTAGTTGATTATGATGAAGTGGAACTCAATAATTTACATAGACAATTATTGCACTCACAATGTAATGTTGGTATGCGAAAAGTTGAGTCTGGAAAACTGTCATTAAACCGGTTTGTATGGTCTAAATTATTTGATATATTTGTATCTTTTTTAGCAATTTTTGATACAATAAAAAAATATAGTATGTAAAATAAAAATTCAAATATGAAGGTTAGACTATACTCATATTAGTGATAAATCAAATTGTTTGAAGTTCAAATTAAACCAAACTTAAATTTACAGTTTGAAATTAAACTCAATTTTTTTCATTAATCATAATTTGTATTACCTAATATAGATCATATAACATTACAGTGGTGTTGGCATTTAGGATTTTTACATAATACATACATACATATATATATATATATATATATATATATACATTATTTATCATACCATAAATTGCAAATTATACAACTTTATTTGACATATGTATTTATATAAACCTTGATTTAAAGTTGAATAAATTGTGTAGTGGGAAGAATTATTTGTGTAATTTTATTACATTACTATACTATATATGTGCCGCAATTAAAATAATTATTATCTATTAAAGTTTAAAACAAAAATTAAACAATTATTAGATTAATTATATAGGTGTTCTTTAAAATTATTTTTATTTTAATGGAAATTTGATTTTTACCTATAAGGAAAATAGTAAGGTTTGAGTCTGATAAAATATATTAATAGTTTAGTTTGATACAAGTTTAAATAAATAATTGTGTAAGCAATCCAGTTTATCTTGGTCAGTGGTAATTGTTACAATTTCAACAAATAAAATTTGTGACAATCATTTTTGGTATCCATTACCTGTGACTTTATGATTAGCCAAGATTAATTATATATTTATACGTTTAGTTTGACTTCAAAAACCAAGATTTGATTCACTCCTAATTTATTATTTATATATCACTGTTTAATAATTTTAAAATACTATTTTCAGTATAAACGAAGACACAAACATTATTATTCATGATTTTCAATTAGATAGCCATAATTCGTTGGATATTTTTAAACAATACGATGTAATTATAGACGCAAGTGATAATTTAGTAACGCGTTATATAATTAATGATACTTGTGTGAAAGCCAACAAACCTTTAGTCTCTGGATCAGCTATACATAGTGATGGACAGTTAACCGTATATAATTATAAAGGATCAGTGTGTTTTAGATGTTTACATCCAAAACCACAATCTCCTGAAACTGTTGGAAATTGTGCTTCTGCAGGTGTTTTGGGGCCAGGTAATATGCATTTTTGTATTTCTATATTATCCTTGCATTGGATATAATTTCTATACATTTTTACTTAAAGTGCCCGGTGTAATTGGTGTTCTCCAAGCAATGGAAACTATCAAAATTATTGTTGAACATCCAAATGTGTTGTATAATAGTTTATTGATATATGATGGTGGTGATTGTGACTTTAAAAAAATTAAATTAAAAAATGTAAAAAGAAACGGGTGTATATGTACAAAGAATCCTGAAGATATAACAATTACCATGGACTATGAAGAATTTTGTGGATCAAAAGCAAATGATAAAGTAAATTTATGTGTTTAACAATATTTAAAAAGGTTTAAAACATCTTTTATTTTAGTTTAAAAAGATAAATTTGCTGAAAGAAAGCGAACGGATAACAGTATTAGAATTAAACAAATTAATATCTCAAAAACACCCATTTTTAATGATAGATGTACGTAAAAAAATTGAATATGACATGTGTCATTTACCATTTTCTATTAATATACAACTAAACGATTTGAAAAATGAAAATACTCGTTTAAAATTAATCGAAAATATTAATTCGTATGGTAATACAACACCAAGCTGTAAGTAGAATTAACTTTACCTACTGATTAATAAACATGTTGGAAATAAATACAAGATTATTAATAGTTTTATATGATAAATGTTAAATATGCCTATATGTATATTTAAATTTTTACAGTAATCACTATTTGTCGTCGTGGTAATGACTCTCAAAGAGCAGTGGATGAATTAAAAAAATATGTTCAGATAACAAATAAAGTAAATTGGATTAAAGATGTTACTGGCGGTCTATATGAATGGAGTATACAAGTAGACAAACATTTTCCAATATATTAATATACAATTGCTGTTTGAAATAAATATTAAATGTATTCATTATAATATTGTAATCATATGACAATTGCTCGTATATTTATATTTATACTATTTTAGAATAGAATTCTTAGAAGAATTCTTTTGATTTTTTTTTAATAAGTATTTAGATTTGATTTTATTGCAAATAATGAATGTGAGATTGTGACCTTATTTTTTCTGCAGCTTGTTCAGCAGTTAAATCTCTTTGACATTGAGCCAATAATTCAAACCTAATCATAAACACCGATAGTAATTAATTATACTAACAATTAATTATATGTGTATTATCTATTACCCAGATATGAATTTTTTTATAGTTGCTGAACGCAATAACGGGGGTAAATAAATTCCATGAAAAACCCAATGGTCATTCTTTTCAGAATTTGGCCCAGTTGGCGCACCTAAATAGAAAATATATTAATATTATAATTAATGTTACATTCATTTTGATGGTAATAACATAAACTTACCATGCCACCCCATCGAATATGGAAATGACGTTTTGAACATGTTATCATATTTAACTGTTAATATTTTCATTATAGATGCTAGAGTAATTTTCTCATGATCCATAATTTCGTTCATTCTTTTTATATGTCTTTTAGGCAACACCATAGTTTCATATGGCCATATAGCCCAAAATGGCACCACAACAATCCAATGTTGATTTTCAGTAACAATTCTAATCTATGAATAAGAATTTCTTATATTCAAATTTTACTTTAAACTATATATATATATATATGTATATAGTAACATTAAAAAAAAATACAATGGGTATGAATTTGGTCATAAGTAATAATTTTTATACAAGTTACAAACAAAATTAAGAATTATGTTTTTATAATTTTTAATATTTAAATTTTCGATGTAGTTCAATAATTAAAAAATTAATATTTTAATAACATTTATTTAGAATTCTTGTACACTCAATTGTCTATTATCAATTTTATATCAAAATCTACTATAAGGAATTTTTTATCATAATTAGAAACAAATTAAAACGCTATTTAATAACGTCAGTTATTAAATGATTAATAATATTACTTTAGCTTTTAATTCACGTTCAACATAGTCCATCAGCATTGGCTTCCCATACTTCTCCATGTACTCTCTTTGATTAATATCTTTTAAGCGAGGTTCATTTGGTAAAAACGAACAAGCCCATATTTGACAATGTGGATGATGGTTAGAACAACCCATCATAGCACCTTTGTTTTCAAATATTTGTACCCAAGTGTATGTTTTTCCTAGTTCTTCTAATTGCACTATCCAACTGAAAACATTAATAAATAATAAAAACGTATAATGTAATAATTGATAAAATAAAAACCCGTACCTAGTAATCACGGTCACTATATCATCAATAGACATCAGAGCAATAGTTACATTGGACTTTGGATGGAAACACATTACACGACATGTACCTCGTACTCCTTCAATACGAAATAGAGGATCATCATTTTGTGGCGGTATTGGTATATCCTCTAGCATAGCTGGAAAATCATTTGTAAATACATATGTCGACTTGTACTCTGGTGTCAACTAAAAATATTTAGAAAGCAATAATGAGATTATTATAGTTACATATTGTATATACATATCTTACTATACCACTACTCCTGACTACACCAGGACATAATGGGTTAGTAGGATCAAATTCTGGATCTATATTACTATGCACTGATTCTGTTTGACCATCCCAAGGTCTTTTCATTCGATGTGGAGATACTAAAATCCATTCTCCTTTTAATGGATTATATCTTTTGTGAGGATGTTCTAAATTTTAAACAGTGTAATAATTATACAGATAAAGTTATGACGAAATTTTGTACGTAATTAGTAATAAAATTGTTTCAGAGATTATACTTAAATTTATGGGCATTATTGATTATTTCTAATAAAATTAATAAATATATACATTTTGACTATATTTTTGTTAAAAAGTTTATTATATTGATATTATTTATACATTAATTTTAGATAAATTTAAAGTCATTAAATACAAATAACCTCTTAAATTAAATGACAATTGAGATAATTACCTGATGCATTGAACTCCATGATGCCTTCAGGTTTATTTCTGTCAATTGTACAAAGTAGAATAAATAATTTATTTTTGTTCAATGTAGTCTTATTTAAAAAATAATCAGTAATTACATATATCATTTAATTTCAAGGTGCCATTGTCATTTTTAAAGATAAGATAATAGTATAATATACATTCAGTATCAGATTAGTGATTTTATGTATAAAAATTTTTTTTATGGATAACTAACAAAAAAATTTCAAAATTAAAAAAAAAAAAAATATATATATATATATATATATGTGTATATATTATAAGTAATTAAATCAATATAGTGTAATATATAATAAAAATTTTATTTTCTCCAATATTGAGCAAATTTATGTAATTGTTCAACTAGTACTGCCATCACAGCTGTTACTGACATATCCAACAAGTTTTGGAAATAATGAACAGCTTCTTCGTCTCCCAAATCTAATCTAAATTTATCTTGTACTTTATTGACAGTCTTGTCTGGTTCAAGTGCAATATCTGGAACACTGGCATCTACCATTAATGAGAAAAGATTAAGTATAAGATTAGCATGGCGTCTCAAGTGCAAAAAGGCAGTATAACATAATTTCCTGAACTCATGATAATGTTCACTATTAACACCACCCATTGCTTCAACCATTTCTTTACTTAATTTCATAGGTGGAGGTAATGGTTTTGGATCTCTACCCAATATGTATCCAAAATCTATGTGAAATAGTTTACCGGTTGAAGTCAACAACAAATTATCAAAATGACGGTCACCAACTCCTAGTAAATACGTAATTACACAATAACCAGCACAGCTTTTTATATAATTCTCCATAATATCGGGTGATATTCCAAATGGTGCATTCTCATTTGGGTGGTTTTTTCGAAAACAGTTTTGTATTGAACCTTCTGTTGCTAATATTTCAGCTACAGGCAATGAATTTACAAACTGCACAAAACCATGTCTTGTGCTTGTTGCTAACACTCGATATGGGGTTAATTTCAAATCTAAGTTTTCACTCCTTAAAAGTTTATCCATAAGTGTGATGATTTGTAGGATAAGTTGATCTTGTCTTAAATCATCACCATGTTTAAAAATAGCCACATATTCTTTGTTGTCTTGTACTATAAATGTAAGTCTTGAAGGCATAAGTGCAGACTTAAACAGAATTGCTTTTTCAGGAACTATGCCTGTAATATGTATACTAGGATCAAGTGGTAATGGAAGTGGTTCGAAAGTCATAAAACTAAATTTGGTATCAGTTTCACCTAATAACGCTTGTAACTTATCGGTTTTTTTTTTACGATTGCCACTCTCCCTAGCAACAGTTTTGATAATTCTTACTAAGCGATCAATAAAATGTTGTTGTCGCGTTAACATTGTGTATATGTATTGGTATTCAGTATTACCATTATGTAAAGTCATCAAAAATGTTTTCATGACACTTAAATACATCTTACGATCACGTATGTCTTGTTTTACATTAGAGTCTTGTTCTTCACATTCAATCATCAAATACCAATAAAAATAATTAGCCAGACTAACATTTTTACTTGCTCTATGAATCAAAAACCGTGCCAAATCCATGTCTTCTGGTTTACACATTTCAAAATGATTTATTGTACAAGCAATATTACTGTCATTACTATCTCTTAAACTTAATCCAGATATAGATTCTATCAAACTATCAGTCCCAGGGTACTTATCTTCAATTAGCTTCAAGCTACTTGTGATATGTTCAAAGTTTTCATATTTAAGAGCTTGAACTAATTGTAATAAATACAAAAGTAAGTCTTCATCAGTAGCTTGTTGTAATCGTTCTACAGCATATTTTCGTACTGATGAGTGTTTAAATGCAGGACTCAATAAACGTAACGAATCATCTACATCCATTGGAGCCCATTGATACATCATATCTAATGCTTGTATTGCTTCGCCATGCAATTTCCAATTAACACATTCTAAAAATTTTGTTAGAGCCTTTTTTTGGTTACATAGATAAAATCGATATTTCCATATAAGATCCTGTTCTTCCGTGGTCAACATTTTCGTAGGTGGATAACCAACAATTGTATTTAACATATCTCTAACCGGCGCAGTCGGTTTTGCATCTTTGTCAGATATTCCACTTCTTAAACTTCGCGCTAGTTTATGGTGTTTACTTTCCACTAAATTTTCCTGCATTACTTCAGCATCTGGTACAGTGACCATATCTGGGTTAATTCTATATGGATATATTTCATCACCGTCTTGTTCATAATACACAACATTATAGACGATATTATTTGATACAATTTCTGGAAATTCAATCATTAAATAAGGATAATTGGAAGTCTTTTTTTCTTTTTCGTTGATTAGTTCAATCTCTCTAAAAGTTAATCTGTCCAACCAGTCAACTTCAGGCATATTGCCATTTCTATGCTGCTTGACCAATTTAGCTAATGATTGCATACGATTAGTGTCTGATAGACATTTACCTGGTGTATGAGACATATTGCCATCGGCTTCTCTGTCAGGCCATACTCTAAGGTCAACCATTCCTTGTCGAAATACACCATGTTTGCCAAACAATGATATAGATGTACCACCAACTGCTGTCATAGTAGTTGGTCCAGCACAATCATATACTGTCAGTGTTAATAACGAATTCCGTGGTAGATCACTGAACTGTATTGGTAATACAATCCATTCATTCCAGCTCCAACGATTAGTAAAATGTTTATAAGAAGTAGACACGGGTAAACTCAAAGGTTTACCATCACTATAAACTTGGCAGTATACAACAAGATCAGAAATGGGCTTTTGGTATAAACCAGAAAATTTTTTCATTGGATCACTGAGTATTTTTTCGTAATCAATTTTATGTTTAATACCTTCAAGAGTTCCAATTTTTATTTGAACATTTGTTTCTAAAGAACAACTGTACACGTAATGAAAAGTGTTGTTCAGACTATTACTCATGTTTATCGTTTTGTTCTTCGAATTTTTAATAATATAAATTTGTTGAACTCCAATAGTCACTCACATTATTTTGAAATTTTATTATTCACTTAGAAAAAAACTAAACGGTAAAAATTAAATTGTACAAACGTTTTTGGATTAATGAAATTAAAATTTTGTTTAATTTTTACACAAGAATGACAATATGGTATGACGTTTAAACACTAAGTAAAATTAATCAATATAAAATAGGTATGAAAAAAAAATTAATAAAATTCTAAATACCTAATTGCCACAAATCAGTCTTGGATAATGTGTAGTCAATGTAGAAATATTGGACAGTGAATGTTAAGTCGTTATCATTTATTGTTCAAACGTATTCATAACTATATTTTTTATTGATAATACACTTGGATCATCCACGGGCATCTATGGAATTATCAACTAAATCAATTAACTTTTATAAATAATTATTTCTTCAACGTGACTACGATAATTAATTCAAAAATTTACAATGACATTTCATTGTTAAAATCAAAATGTAGAGATTAAAAAAACAATATATATTTTTTATTTAATTTATTTGAGGTTATGAAAATTTGAAAGTGTCAACTTAACAGTGATTATAAGTTGACCCAAAAATATCCTTCAAATCAGAATTGTATTTTATTCTAATTTTAAAACCTCTAAACTATTTGTGAATTTCCGCCGTAACTATTAGATTGATAAATGTTTTTAGGAAAACAAAAAATTTTGTAATCTATTTCAGTAGCCCTCAAAGTTTTTTGGGTAAATATTATATATATTTTTTTTTGTGATAACGTTCATGTTTCATTTTAAATGACCTTTTTTGCCGACAGTCGTTATTAAAACATTTATGTTAAAATGGGTGGATCATCAAGCACACCGCGAACACTTGAAATTGATAATCCAAATGTAATTACTTTATCGGACAAAGTTGTTGAAAGACTTCGAGGACAAGAAGAACAATCTAAACCATCAAACCATGGATCATTCGGTTCGCCGACATATTATGTCCAGCCGTCGTCTTTGGAAATACAAAGGATTGTTCAACAAGAATTAGAAGAGAATGACAAACGGTGGGAGCAACGTTTTCGTCGTATCAGTGAAAATCAAACAGCACTTAATCGCAAAGTAGAAAATGAATACAAATACACCTATGAATCTGTCAAGAAGTTATTACCTGAAATTGGTCAAGGAGAATTAAGTAAAATCGCTATGGAAAAAGAAAATGTTTTATTGGATTGTTTAGCTAAAAACAAAATTGCTCCATTGAATTGCACCGATGTTGTAAAAGATTATCAAAAGGTGTTATTTCAATCAGTGAACCAACAACATTGAACACCAATAGTTTATTAGAAATTTATAAATTAGAGGTTCAATGATAATATAAAAAAAAATGCTTATATGTATATTTTAATTCTTAAAATTATGATAAGTAGTTTTATTTTATACAAATAAAAGACTACTTTATTGTTGTGCATTTGATTTTATGAAATATTTAAAGTAACCTAATCAATGAATAGTGCATTATTTTGAATTTTTTCTTAATCACTATATATTTTTAAAGTGATTTTTTTTATTTTACATCGTGCTTACATTCGGCTTATGTTTAATGTATACAGTTTGATAAAAAAATGTACAATGTAATACAAAACTATATTTGGATTAAATTCTGGAAAATATTTTTTTTAGAAATGTTAATTAGGTGTACCTTATAAAATAATGTAAATGTAGGATAGATCTAAACAATACAAAATAAATAATTAAAAGATTTTTCTACCTATATACATTGTAGAATGTTACTTTTAAATTTCTTATTGATACCAATTTTAGTTAAAAAATTGTTTGCAAGTCTGTACTTAAAAAAGTAATTAATGTATATATATATATATATTAAACAAATTATTAAAGTTTTGTAATTATTAACATAGTATTTCTATTTTTTTTATATTAATAAATCAACATTAATAAATGTATTTAAAAAAAACTATTTTTTTATAAAAAAAAATTATTTTATTGTAAAAACTTTTTGTAATAAAAAATTTAATTTTTCATTTAAACTATAGGAAAGTTTACAAAATTAGAAATGTAAGTAATTATAAACAAATGTTAATATTTTACTCAATATTATATTTCTTCGTTTAATATAATACAAAGTCTAAGCCTTTTTTAGAGTATTAACGATAATGCTGTCTACTGATGTATATTATAAACACACTTAATCTAAACTAGCATTTAATAATAAATCAATAACATTGGAGAAAAACAATAACATAATATTAGTAATAGAAAATTATAAATTTTATTGTATTTTTAAATAGGTATAACTTAAAATGGTAAGTCAATGTAAATTAATAATAATAAACAGGATTGATAAAAATAAAATCATATAAACTAATTTTCTAAGTCTAATGTAACCTCAAACATTTAATGAAAGATATATCTTAAGTTATATACTTATATTTTTGTACGTTAGTAAGATAATTAACTTTTTTGTTTAGAATAAAAAAAATATACAATGATTCATTTAACTAATTATATCTAATTATAGTTATAATTACAAAAAAGGTAACAAATATATTTATTAATTGTATTTATAAAACCCTGTATACAATAGCTTTGTTATTTCTAGTAGTTACATGTAATAAATACAAAATCACACACATGATTATAGCATATAAGTATATGTAGAGACTAGAGATTCTTGATGGGAGCCATAAAATAGTATAGGAAATAGAATGCCTTAATGTATCTGGAAAGAAATTAAAATATTTGAATTAAATGGCATATAAATAAACTAAATAAGGTTTGTTAAATATATATACATAGATAATAATAATTTGACTACGTCAAATTTGTATTACATGATATATACACATGAAAATAATAGTAATATCGATAATAATTAATAAAACAATATCAATTTAAGATTTTTAAAGTTCTATATTCTATTATTTCAATAGTTGAATTCAATGCAGAATATCCTTGAGTGTTCATACTGTTAATCATAAATTTTTTTCTAATCGTATTGTGTTCATTAATCTATATTGCATCTAATAACTTAAGGTATGACTTTATTAAATTAATTGTTATAACTGATATGTAATAATTAATTTACTAATAAAATATATTTTTTAATAACTATAAAAAGTACATAATATAGATATTAAATGGGACTTGAACATCGGTGTACACTTCAGGAGCATAGCATATAAACATAAAAAAGTAAAAATTATTAATTAACCATTTGGTTTCATATTAGGTCGTTTTTTTATTATTAGCTATTAAAAAAAACTATACAATACTTAACAACTACCATTAAAAACAAACTGGAAAGAGAAAAAAAGAATTACAAATATTTGAACATAGAAACCAAACTCAGAAATAAATGATAAGACAATTCTCCTGTCACTGAATTAGTGCTAGGATTAAGAATATATAAGGTCATTATAACAATACATTTCAACATTGATAGAATTGTAATTGTAAACCTTAGAAGAAGAATTGTTAATAGTCGAACCATAGAAAGTTGAAAATTAGATTATTCAAATATATTACTTCTAGGTATAACAACTATAGTTAATTCTTCATCATAGTCAAACATACTGACAAAATTCATAAATAAGCTTATACACTGACCAATATGCATGCTTCATTCTCAATTCTGGCTCAGGCCACAAGTGTAACTTATCACAATAAAGATTGATTAATATATATATATTTAATATTTAGACATGGTTAAAGCTGAGCACCAAAAATAAACGCTATTATTACTTATAAATTGTTATTCTGGTTTTCCATAAAGTTTAAAAAACATCCAATTTTACTAGAAAAATTATTTAGTGACTGCTCTAGACAATACTTATATTATACATATAATTATGTGTGTGTGTATGTGTATATATATATAATACTTTACATCTTTTATGAAAAACTATACTTTTTCACAACTATTAATACAATTAGTTAAATTAATGTTATTGACTTTTAAATAAAATGTAATTATTTTTAAAAAATTACCTATAGTTAATACACTATATCCTATATTGTTTGATCCCATTCTATAAGAACAAGTTGGTACAATTATTTCACTAACTGTATTTTGTGGCTGTTGTCCAAATCTCCAATGAGCATTAGACATTTGACTAAAACTGTTTTGTCTAAGCCTTTGAACATATGTTTGTTTTCTTTTTTTAAAGTCACTAATGAAGTTCATTGAATAATGATCATGAGCAGAAAATATATATTCACTCTTGAATTCATTTAAAACCTAAAACAATTTTTTATCTAAGTATCTCGTGATTACGTAATTAACCTTTAAAGAAAAATACTTTATCCGTGAATTTTGTCCAATTTGGTGTCAAAGGGATATGTGAAAACATAATTTTTATAGTATTTGTCCTATTCGTAGGATTGACATTGGTCGGCATTAAATCTATTAGTTGATTAACCTATAAATTTAATATAAATAAGAAACATAAAACATTTTAGATATATATTTTTAATTATAAATATTAATTTATTTTACCATAACAAATTCAATTTTGTTATTTTCAACTACTCCTGGTAAACCAAAATAAAGGTGAAACCTGTCAATTTTTTCTCGAATAACTATTTCTTCGTCTCCACCAATATCATTATCTCCTGGTATAAAAATAACCTAAATAAGAATAAATATTAAAAATAGGTTATATATTCATAATGGTAATCAATTATAAAAAGAAACTACTTACATTCTTTGATGCAATTGGAATTGTATCTTTTAAAAAAAATATTTTACAAAATCTATATAAATATCTTTCAAAAGTAGTTTGATCTGCCAGTGATCCCTCATCCATTAAATCGCCCAAAAATATAACATTGTCAGGATTTACATGTTGCAATGCTCGTCCATATGTATTAAATAAATAACGATCACTATCCCAACGCAATAATATATTTTCTCTTTCTTCGCCTAATATTTGTGGATCAGCAACTAACAAAACGTTTTTACAGTACATCTCATTACCACAATATAATGATGGCCATTTATCTGCATACAATGAATATATAAACCATTCATTGTAAATTATAGTAGTAGTGAGTACAAATACCAAAATATAATAGATATATTCACTGAAAATATAAAATAAATGATATTAATACTTATATATATAACATACAATAATTAAATATAACTATATAAAATAATTTTTAATGTACTGTCATTGTGACTAATTTTTAAATTAATACTATAGAACTATTGTCTTAATTTTGTTTTAATTATCATTAGTTTGTTAAATAGCGAGACAAATTACCATTTTAATGTTTATAATTTAAAAATAAATAATGAATTTAGTAGATAGATAGTCATATATACATTTATTTTTAATTATCAGATGACTTTTTCAAGTTAATTAGTTTGTATAGTCTTCTATTTTCAATCTCTGTAGTAGAAGTAGTATTAATATTAAATTTTTATTTGAAACCCAAACAAAATATGTATTTATGTATTAAAAACATTTAAAGAAAGTGAAAAATGTATAACAGTACTTGATAAGTATTTGGTATAAATTGTAATCAGTACAAGTTATTAAACATACTTCAATTTGTGAATGGTTATTTCAATAAATGTTTTCAATCTTGTTAAATAAAACAAATGGAACATGTTTATTGTAAGAATTTCATTTGTAAAAAATTGTAGGTATTCAAGAAGTTCACTTAGAAATGATAGAAATCGTATGGAAATATAACAATAAAGCAAGTATCAAGGTGTCATTTAGAAAAACAGTCACAATTACAATTTTATATTTTCCATTGAATGCTACAATGGAATAAATACAAGTACCCAAAATTAAAAAATGATAGGGAACACTATTCCTACTGAATGTTGATAGCTGAATGCCTCATAGCCTTATCGCAAACCGCGCAATTTGTGAGAATTCGCGGTTCACAAATACCAAATCGCATTATCGTTTTCGTGGTTGTGGAAGCCTATTTGGTGGCTACGTTGCCAACATAATATATTCCTGGAAAATGATAATTATAACCGTAAGACCAATCGGCGAGTTCCACATTCATGGAAAAACGTGAATATGTTTCATTCCGTTGTGGTGGTGACACCGTAGTCGAAATGAAAAACCGATATGTTGGTGACGTCTTCCCGGCGATTTGCGCGTGTGTAAATAACACTGTGCCTTTTGTATGTGTGTGTGTGTGTGTGTGTGTACTTGTTTTATAAACAATTGGTGTACCGTGAGTCTGTCGAGTTGTTTAACGTGTTTTAATTTATAAACTTTCAACGCCTTTAATTCGTGTGAGGGACGCATTTCAAATTTCCAAAATAGTTTGTTCTACAAACGCCATGAATTCTAATCTTTGATACTCCGTTATCCTGTAATAATTTCGTTTTTATTTATACAAGATTCACGCCGATCGACTAGTATACTAACATGCAGTACATAAGATACACAAGAAACCTGTTTCTCAGAGGTGTTTCTGTGATCTATCTGCAAGCATTCATTTCGCTCTATGTCCAGAATCCCGGTTAGTTCATTTTGCTACGATATTTTAACGATTTAAATAATTTGTATTTTTTTATAGTTGTAATTATGTTTATTGTTGTAAACCTAGCCATCGTGATCAGTGGAGAAACCCCATTTTATCGACCCATTAAAAAATTCCATTTTATCGACCCATTAAGAAATTCCATTTTCTAATCATTTTATATTCAAAATTAGAATAAATTAAAACAATTTTTAACAGTAAAAAAGTTGCTGATTCTATTAATTATAACAATTATTACGAGTTGTCTATTTGGTTAATCTTTCTATACAAAATTTAAATATTTTAATTATAATGTGGGTTTCATTGCAAATTGAAAACTTAATGTCATGACGTTGTAATTATGTTTGTTCCTAAATATCGTATTGTATTGTTGTTTATTATTAATTTATAAAACTAGATGTACAAAGTCTTGTGATGTAATTTGTTTATAATTATTTTCTTGATAATTTCTACAGTTTCAAAACGTTTTTATTAGTCATGTTAAAATAGAAGTTTAATGTCTTTAATATAATATGTAAATATTTGAAAATAAGAATTGGATTATTTATTGTATAAACTTATAAATTATACAAAAAGTAATTTAATCTATTTTAATCATACATATATATAATTTATTATTTATTATATATTTAGGTGAATTATATTTTATAATTTGAATTAGTGTTCCCAATTTTAAAATTTGTTACAATATATTTGCATTTAATATATTAATTTTGTTGAGTATGCAATATTAATTAATCAAAATAAATATAATTTATATTTATTGGTATCCAATAAATTATTATATAATAAAAAATTTTCTTGATGTAAATGGATGAAAAAATATTTGTTATCAGAGTCCAATATTGTTAATTAACATTTTAATTCAGAGTAAATATTGTTTATCAAATTCTGATATTAAAAATAATCACAGTCGACTTTTAATTATGTTTTCAGTGGAAAATAATTGTTTACTATAAGTTATAAATATAAGAGTCAAATTATTTTAGTTTATTATTTTTCTTACTACATATTTATACATTTATTTACTGTTCTAGGTTTATTTGGAGATAATGGTATATTACCAGCCAAAAATACACTAATTAATGAAAGTCCCAAGCTATTTGATAAATTCAATGCTAAGCCTACGTTGTTATGGTTTTCATCAGAATTAAGTTTGAATACAGAATATATGTTTGATTTAATATGTTTACTTGGAATATTTTTTTCATTTCTCGGGTAAGTGGTAATATAGTGTTCAATTTAATAAATATAATGTAATTATACAGTTTATTAAAATACATAGAAACTAAATGTATACAAATTAAGAAATGAGATTTGTTATTTGGTTTACTATTATTCTTTTATTTACTAAATATTAGTTATACAATTTTATTACAAAGTATTACAATATAATATGAAATATTTTATAAGTTTATTAAATTATTTTCTTTAAAAATTCTTAAAAATACAATTAAATATATACAATTTAATAAGATCAAATAATTATTGTTTAATTTATAATACTTATTCGTATACAATACTTGGTATATTTAAATATAGTTGATCTCAAAAGTAATGCATATGTTCTTGTACTTGTGCAACATAATGTAGATAATACATTTTAATCTTGGTTTGTAGTATCGAGGTTGACTGTGTCTGATAACAATGAAAGTAAACAAATCTGATGGCTCATATTTCTAGCAACAAGCATATATTAAAATAAAAATAATTTGTGATTAAGTAGTGTTCAAAATTCATGTTTTATTAAAAGAAACATATTAAGGTTATAATGCAAAATAGTATTAGTAATTCTGTGAGTCATATAAACATGGAAAACAATCCCAACTCTGTTGTTAGACACGAATAAAGTAAATGATAAATTTTACCCATAATAATAATAATAATAGGAAAACCATTATCACTAAATGAGTTTCAGTTGGTTGTAGTATAACTGGTTACTACTTTAAAAACATTCCTTTTCTACAAATTGTTGAACCAGATGCTGCAGTGTACGTGCTCCCAAACTGGTAGCAATCTTGTATTGTCAAGCCGGGAGATATATATTAACCTGCTTGATAATACAATCACCCTATATCAAGAGCTATGTTGTATTTTGTTTAAAATAAATACTTTATGATTCAGAGATAAACATGTATTATTTTTGGGACCATCTTATAGATAGATATGTTGAAGATATGATATATTGGTAGATATGATATAGCCTTGTTTTTTTTTAATGATGTTTTAGATTGTACATAATGATTATAGGTAAAGAACTAATATTACTTTTTTTTTTAATTAAATTTTTTTTTGTCTTTAAATAATTGAATTATATTTTTTTAAAGGTTTTTGACACAAAAAGTTTGCAACAAATTTGTATTTTTCATTCTTTGGATCTCATATTTATCATTGTATAACGTTGGTCAAATATTTTTATCAGACTTGGCGTAAGTTAATAATATATAGATCTATTGAACAATGTAAATAAAAGTATGCATTTGATGAAAGAGAACAAGTAGTTGAAATGAAGAGTAAAATTATGAGATTAGGTGGGGCGAGATAGGTGAAGTTGAAAGTTGTAAGTATTTAGAGTCCGTTGTACAAAAGAAAGGGTTTTGACAAGGATGTGAAACATGGGATTAGGCATGGGTGAATTAAATGGAGAGAAGCTTCTGATGTTTTGTGCAATAAGAGAATTCCAATAAGGCTGAAAGGGAAGTTTTATAAGGGTATATTGAGATCAACTATGTTGTATAGTTCAAAGTATTTAGTGATAGACAAGAAAATGGAGGAATGAATGAGTGTAACCAACATGAGAATGCTTGGGTGGATGAGTTGGATAATAAGAGAAGATAGGATAAGAAATGAATATGTAAGTGGAAGCATAGGAGTAGTGTTAATTGTGGATAATATGGGAGAAAATAGACTTTAGTCATGTTATGAGGAGAGAAGATTCAAAAGCAGTAAGAACGGTTATGGAATTAAGAGTGGAAGGAAGAAGAGGAAGACAAAAGAAGAAGTGGTTAAACATGATTGAGTGTGACATGAGAACTGCTGGTATGTGCATGAATGATGTGGGAGATTGAGTGAAGTGGAGGTTGAGAACTATGGTGGTCAACTTCAAATAGCTGGGAAAGAGTAAAAAAAAGACTGGACAATATCTCCTTTCTTTTTGTCTTGTTTTCAACTATATAGGATCAATCACACTAGTCCTTTTACCTCCAAAAAATTTAATCATCTACCACTTGTTCACTCATCAGATATTACTTTATTCCATATATCATCTATTTAATGATATAATTTAGTAATTATACATATTTATTTTATTTAGTGATGAGCTTTTATTGGAAGTCGGTTTATTATGTATATTGATTGCACCATTACCTTTGCCAACATTAAGTGATCCCACAAAGAAACGTGATTTGCGCCTACAAACCACTCTTGCATCATCACCATATGATTCAATTGCTTTTTGGCTTGTAAGATGGTTACTATTTAGAGTAGCATTTTCTGCTGGTGTTGCTAAAATGAATTTTGGTAATACAAACTGGTATGATTTGACTGGTATGTACTATTTATACATTTTATATATTATTTGTAGGATTTGTGATTTAATATTATTTTCATATTAAAAAGGAAATAGTATTTATATTATTCCCAATATTTTAGTAAAATACTTTATATTAATCAAACTTTAATTCATAAAATGTTAAATATTAATTAATATTGTACGTTTAATTATTTGAAAGGAACTTTTCTGTAATAAATTAGTTAAATATTGATTATATAATTTGGTTTTTTCAGCATTATCAAAATATTTTGAATGCATGCCTTTACCAAATGCTATATCTTGGTACGCTCACTATTTTCCTATATGGTTTTTAAAAACAATTACAGTGTTTGCAGAAATTAATGATTTGTTTGTTCCTTTAATGTTTTTGGTACCTCTTCGATCTATTAAAAAATTGGCATTTTATATTCAGGTAATATTTTAAGTAATTAACTAATTTGGTTAACATATTACAATTTAATATAAATTATTTTATGTTATTAAACAACTTGTAATGGTTATATTTATATACTTTTTAGGTATTTATGCAAATTGGTATATTGGCATCAGGAAATTATAGCTATTACAATCTTTTATACATAGTTCTTTGTTTATCATTATTGGATGACTATACATTTTATAAAGGTGAAATTTGTTTTTAATTATATAACATTTTCAAGATTATTTTATAATGGAAGATTAAGTTATTGATTTTTTAATTAATTTTTTTAGAATTAGCACTAGCTAAAACTCGTCAATGGGTTTCTACTGTACTTACAAGATTAATAACAATCAATGCAATAGCATTACTAATAGCTGTTTTTCCTATGTTGTATAGTTTCCATATTACTCCAGCCAATACACCTGATTTTAAAATAAGTAAAGTTTTAAATTAATTGCATTTTAAAATAATTTCCTTAATATTATTTTGTTTTTCAGCATTTACACCACAACAGTTCAATGTTTATTTAGGAGATAATTTGCCATATATTGCTTATTTTGCATTACTATCATTTCTTTTTGAATGTTTAAAAGCTCTTTATTTATCTTTGCCATTAAAAAGTAAAACGAATGGTTCCATTTTCGCTTTAATAACATCAATATTTTATGTTTCCATTTGTTTGGGTGTTTTTTCCTTAAGTTCAGTTAATTTTTCTTATTTTCATTCGAGTGTTAATCAAACAATCCCAAAGGATTTAAAACTATTTTATAATAAGTTGGCACCATACAAAATTAGCAACTCTTATTTATTGCCTAAAGAATTAACTAACTTTGAAACCCGTAAAGAAATTATAATTCAAGGAGCTAATGATTTAAAAGGACCTTGGTATGAATATCAGTTTGTATACAAACCTGGAAACGTAAATGTTACGCCACCAATTATTGGTTTGTATTTTACTTATAGTATGCAAGGTGAAAAGTGAGTCTCAATTATCACATGCCAAGTGGATGTTTCTCATCAAAGCTACTTAAACTGTTTTCTTGTCTATAATAATAATGTAGACAACCTGCTATTTTTAAAATGTGTGCTATTTCCCCTTTTTCCTTAACAGAACCACTGAAAATTGAAAAAATGGCTGATTGAATGTGTGAAAATTGTGGCTCATTTTTCGCCTTGTGTAATATAATAACAACCCAAATAAATGCTATATATATATATTTAATTTATAAAACATAAATTTATCTATTATTTTTAGTTCCATATAAACCATTACTTGATCGCCAATTGTTCTTTGCTGCTCACAGCCAACCTGCCCAAAATCCTTGGCTTATGAGCATTTTATATCGCATATTAAATAATCAGAAAGAAGTGCTTTCATTATTTGACACTAATCAAATTCCATTTGGTAAAAAACCACCAAAGTTTGTCAAAGTTGCTTTGTATAAATATCAATTTTCATCGAAATTACAAAGGTACTGAAGTTATACTTAATGAATTTAATCTATATATATTAATAAATAAGAATTATGTATATATCTAAACATTGTTACTATTCCTATTTATAGGGTGAAGGGAGTTTGGTGGAATCGGAATATATTAAATTCTGAATTGATCGCTGCTATGGATAAAAATAGTCAAGTATTATTGGATACTTTAAAAACTCACAAAATATTATTGAGCAATAGGACACCACTATATGTTAATCCATTTTATAAATGTAAGTTTTGTTTATAATTATTTATATGTAAATATGATACATAATAAATCAAAAATTAAGTTAAATATTTTAAGAAATATAAATTATTGTAATATTTATGACGTACTGTATACTTTTGCTAGACATATGATTTATACTAAAATTTTATTCTAGAAACAATATGCTTTGAAGTTAAAGCAAAAATCATATATATTTAAAAATTTAATAAAACAAAATATAGATTATTAATCTTGCATTGTTAAATTATATATTGCCACCTTTAATCAATAAATACTTTTTAGTTTTTACTATGTGATTAAACAATGGTAAATAATACATACATTTGAAAAAAGTGTTATTCAACTTTATGTATAATATATATATGAAAAATATTAATTTGTTTATGTAATGTTTGTTATAGATTTTTTGGATCAAATTAGATCTTTCCTATTGTCGATTGATCCACAAGTATTAATAATTACATGTATAATGACTGGTTTGGTGTTGATATTAATACCTATTGAAACTAATATGCCTGCTATTTAAATGCAATTATTATTAATTTAAGTTTGTGTATGCTACTGAAGATTTAAATCTGGTATTTTTAAGTTAAATTTTAATGTCATATAATTTGTTGCCTTCCCTTCAAACCTTATCTAATTGTGCGTATAAAACATTTTTTTTTTTAATTGTATGTATTGTATATACACATTTGTATAACTCCCATGATTCATTTATATATTTTTTTATAATTTCAATTTTTAGTTTGTATTTAAATTTTTTAAATATAAATATTCGTCGAAAATTATTATTTTTTTCCTTAATTATATTATTTTGTGAGACTGTATAGTTTTAATAACACAAATGAAATTATTGCTGTAGTATGTTTAGTGTGTAATATTCACATTTTGTATAGAGATTTTTGATTGTCTTAATTAATTGTAGTTTCAGATTTGCATTTCAAACATAAATAAATTGAAGTTTAATTATATTGTAGAGTACTTTATTAATTTTTTCATAACATTTTTAATTCCTAAAATACATTTTTATTTTACATTTATAAAAAATATATTAACGAAATAATTGTTATGTACTCAACATACTTCATTTATTTCAGCACAAGTAAATGTGAAAACAGTGATAAAATTATATTTAAACCATTACAGTTGGTAAAGTTTGGTTAACTGTATAAAATATTTACAAATTTGAAGTATTTAAAAAATGTAGAGGTGATAGTATACTTGAAATGTATTAAATATAGCCTATATAAATATTAAATATATTTGTATGATAAACTTTGTATTAATATTTAAATAAAAAAAATCAATAAAATAAAAATTTTTAACGCCTATAGATCCTTAGTAATTTTTAAGATAGTTAACATTTACCTCCTGTACTCAAAATTATTTTTTCAATTTTCTCATATAATTCTGTGATTTTCAAAATTTTATTTAAAGATTATAATATTATAAAAAGTAAGAATTGAAAAAAAAATATTAAGATTAACAAATTTCAATAAATCTAATTAAAATCCGTGGGATATTCTATAAATTTTTAATTATCAATAACAAAAAGGCGTCAAAATTTATATGACAAATTAAGTATTACATAGCTTTTCATATTTTAAATTGGAGTAAAATGTCCTTGTTTACAAAGTAATTCTGTTAAAAAGTTCGGTATCAAACTAATTTGGTATTTAATTAGAAATGTTACAGTAAAAATATATTTAAAAAAAATTGTTTAATAAGCTTAAAACAATAAAAAAATAGGAGAAGAAGAACCTTATTGCATTTTCGTGTCCGTCAGAATCATTCTGTAATATTATTTTGTAGTCTATTATACAAATATGAACGTTTTTATGTTTATATCTTTGATTTATATTTATTTAATATCTTGTACCACCGGTACAACAACCCGAATTATAAAATTTATTTTCGTCTTATTATAATTTTACTTGATAATAAAATATGCTCTCCCATCCTTGTCATAGGACAAACAAAAAATAATATGCCTTAGCAACATTCAGAAGTATTTGAAATAATTTTGTGAGAAAATACAGAACAATTAAAAAACATTGATTTATGTTTTACGACCATTGTATTTTTCTATACGAGCATATTGTTTTATATTCTTATAGGCTCGTAGGATGTTTCAAATTGACATAAACTTCTATGAGACGTTATGGCAAAACCATTTGGTAACTAGATTAATGTGAATTTTTATACGGACGAGATTGGTAAAGTTATAAATATATATATATATATATATATTTATATATAATAAAAATAAGTATGTACATTTAACAAATAAACGTGGTTTGATTATCATCCGTTTTTGTATATGTAAGAAAAGCATATTGTAAAACTAATAAATCCTTTTAGTTCCGCTTAAAAGTAAACTGTTATCAGTAATCACCAGACGAATACCAATTTATTTTACTAATATTGACCCACACAAATATAAGACGTCACCTCGTACGATGTTAACTTACCAATCGTAAACAGTCATTGATCTGATGTTAGTTGTTGTCTTTTAATTAAAAATAATATATTCTCTGTTATGTTTATGTTATTATTGTGTAACAGATATTTTGAAAAAGCAGAGGTACGTATTATTAATGATAATTATATATATATAATTATGTATTTATTTATAGTTTTTAAAAATTTTAAAATGTATTGTTATATTTTTCTTATTTTTTATAAGTTTGAAAATTTTAATCTATAATATGCAAGTATGTTATTTGAAATTTTTAAATATTTTAATTATCTAGGAATCAGCTATGACATTTTTTACGAATGGCCTATAAACAATGAAAAAAAAACCAAACTAACATTCCGTTATAATAAGTTGTTTTATTATTTATACAGTACACGTATCATAAAGTTTGAAATTTTCCATATTTATAAATTAAATTTACAACTATTGGGACAATTAGGAAATAAATTATCTATATTTTATTACTGTATTTTAAACATCTCGAAAAGTCATCTAGTTGATACACAGTATTATATGTATCTAAAATGTATATTGAAAAACTAATTTGTAGTGATTGTAGCCATTGTATTTGTTGCTACATTAGTGCATTAATTATTATTAAATTAAAATCAATCGTATGGACATAATTAAAAATGAATTAATTACACGTGGCTAAGTATATAAGTATATATAAATACTTAAAAAATATGCGTATATGTTATACTTCGTAGTTTAAAATGTTAGGTAAGAAAGGAAAATAATATTAAATTTATTCAACGAAATACTTTGTTTTATTTGTTTGATTTTCATGCAGGAGTCGTTTATGATTACTTTGACAAATTTAATTCGTAACGAGTATTCTATGATTATATCATTTTTCATCTCGGAATAAAAATGTAAATGCATACCTCTGCGGTTTGTTTTATGTGTTATCTGCTTATTCGATTTTAAATTATGCAGTATTGTCAATTTCAAATGTAAATTTGTAAATAAAATTAATTATATATATATATATATATATATAAAGAGTGAGAGAGAAAGAATATTTGTACAATCTTAAATACTTACAATGTATGTGTATTAATAATTTTCGAGTATTTATAGACTTAAAATTGTGTTTATTGTAAATTTTATTACTGAATATATGTTATTAATTGTAAATTAGAAATAGATATTGTTCTTCTTGAATACGATTTTTGATTCAACTATGTGTTTATTAAGAGAGGAATATTATTTTTATAATTGTTACGGTTACCGGGGCCACAATATTTAACATAGCTTCTACGTTAGTATTTGACGATTAAACGACTATATATATTATTAATTCGTAAATTTACTAATTTTATAGTAAATTCGTTATTGGTACGAACAAACGATGATTTTCTAACGAATAATAATAATATACGTATATTATAGATCTAATGTATTGTGTTTAAAATCGTATTTTTCTACATTAATCTATGTGATTCTTCTATACTTAACATTATAATATACAGGGGTGGAATTTTTTATTGCAACGAATCATTAATTATAAATAATTTTAAATATTTACGATAAAAATTTATAAAAATCTATCAATTAATTTAACTTATTTTACTATATATTTAAATGTATTGAAAATAACTGTTGGCTACAAAATATTCTCGTTTTTTGTTTAGAAACCTCTTTTATGTAGAAACTTAACAATATTTACAGACTTAATTAACGATCCTCACCCACCGAATAAAAAACTCGTTACGTTAATAATGTGTGAATAAGAAAGGGTTACGAGGATATGATATTCATTTCTAGTAGCGTATACAGTTACTTTGAAGTTTATTAAAGCAAGGAGGAAAGGAAATTCTAAAATACAACCAGAAATGTGATCAAAGAGGAATGAAATTTTATTATTTTAAAAAATACGTATAGAGAACTTACATTGAGTATATTCATAACACGATTGTAATTAAGCGAGGTTAGGTTAATATTAAGAACTTTCCGTTCATAAGTCGATCTCAATTAACGAAGTAAATACGACTTTTTCTTCGGATGATTATTTTGTGCGTGTAATATGTAATAAAATATTTGCAAGTTCTTGTTAGTATCTCTTATATGATATAACGATATATACTATATATAAAATAATAAAAGTATAATGATATACATTATATACAAAAAAAATTGGGTTTCTTGCGCTTGCATAAATATTTTTACTATTTAGTTATAGATATTATTTTTATTTTTATCTTGTTTATTTATTTATTTTAATATAAAATCTAATTTTCGCCGTTTATATACCATATCATATATCATATATCTGTTTCTCAGAAGTAAAGAGCACTATCCCTATTTTTTTTTTTGTCATTTTACAGGAAAAGTGATCACGATTAATAAATAATTCTTCCGTCTCAATTTTCTAATGTATCCATTTAGTTGTAAGAAAACCTATAACATAACTTACTTCAACTAGTCTCTCTTTCATAATATACCTTCATAAAGAATAAGAAAAAATATAACGTAATCATAATTTTGAAAATCAAAAAAAATGTATATAATTCTTCACTTTCGGGAGACAAATATAATAATTTCGTTAATTTCTTCATTCATGTCAAATATGTTTCATCTATATATGACCATTATTATAGTAAAACAGTACATACTTTGTCGTAAAAAAACCATTCTATACATACTTATTATTATTCCAAAATGTTACAAATAACTCAATTAAATGCGTAGTAGATGAAAGTTTACATGTTTTAAACTCGAAAACCACTTCTCTACAGTATTGTAATGGATATTGGTAAAGTAAACGAGTTATAATATATACGATAAATCCTTATTAACCCAATCGAGTATTTAGCAATTTAGATTTAGATGTTTTCTGTTTCGTTATGTCAACTCTGTGGATGTAATTATGATAAAGCAAAACATCATTTTCGACTTAATCTGAGCATACATATTTAAATATGTATTATAATAAATACTATATATATAACATACCTATAATAATATTTATTTAGTCAAAACCATTGAAAATACATATGTGGTGTATATAAAATAATCTTATATATATATATATATATATATA
>JAIPRN010000781.1:0-66034 GCA_025469175.1 Geopemphigus sp. TES_GeoC_2020
CTTCGAAAAACTTTTAAAAAAAAAAAAAAAAAAAAAACACGATACTTTAAAATGTTAGTTTTCATAAATACTCGATAGTATTTTGAAAGAAATATTGCGAAAAATTGTGAAAATGTCCGTATATTAGCGTCGCGATATAATTTATTTACACTAAAGTGAACACGATATCCGTTAACGAAAATCTACAGTATATTATATCCGATAACTTTTATTAATATAAAAAAAATCTACAAATCATCCGTTATTTTGCAAAATAAAATCGCGAAAAACGTTTAAGTGCAAAATTCGCCAAATGTTTAAACCCTCCGATATGATGTACTTAATAAACATAAAGAACAGCGCGTAATTAAAAATACCGAGTTGATCGTTTAACATTTAAGCTTACGTTTTTTAAACAATATGTATTCAAATGAGGAACGATAAAATTATTAGGGAAAGTTAACCGTGGTGTTCTCTAATAAACCTCTTTCGGTCCCTGTTAAGGCGATTCGTGATAGGTTTACTGATTTAGAAATATGTTCCGCATGAATTCAAAGCTTATATAGGGACCAAGCTTAATCTGTAGACTGAAGGTATAGACGTGACATTTTGCAAAGTTAATAGGGTTGTCTAAAGCATCGCGAAAAAATTATAAATGGATTATATTTAAATTCGTGTACGAGCCAGACTATGATAACCTATAACAAAAATACTATGTTTAAACTTTAAAACCTATTATAGTGTACCGTGTTCGCAATTTATAATTTTTCGTTCACAATTTGTATCTTCGGGATCAACCATAAAAGAAATAGGTTTTATTTAATAAGGAAAATTCGGCTTTAACAGAATAAATTGTATATAATATAGTCACGAACATTTATTATTCCCGAATTATAAATTGTATACTTATAAAGAATACGGAGTATTTCCTGAGAGTCCAAAAGGAAATACCAACACTTTTCCGTGGACGATACTATTTTGTGTGACGAATAATATTCTCTCGCTTCCAGTTTAATTATAGTCACTTTACGAATTTCGTTTTCAAAATACGAGTTTATATTTCTAACAATTTTTATCGACTTTTAATCATTGTACCTTATACGTAATATCGTTATATCTGAAATGATAAAGATTGTTTACGATTAATTTGTACGATTATTTAATTATTATGTTTTCAGAGAATGTCGACAAATCAAAAAATGTATATATACACGTTATCTTCGAACAACGGGCTTCTGTCGCCAGAACAAAGAGATTTTTTTGAAACAAATGGATTTTTGGTCGTTAAAAATTTAATAAACGATACATTGCTGGATCGATTCAAGTATATCTTTCCTAAAGAAACATGTTTAAAATTGTATAACTCGTCATGAAAATATAACAGTAATAAACGATTTGACTAATGGGCGGACCATTAAGTGCATTTTAACTAATATCCGACGACAATATATTTAATATATAATAATTAACGGCAAAATATATTGTCCGCGAAACTAAATATTTAAATACGTCAAATAAAAGTGAATTCGAAAGAACCAAGAAAGGCGGGACATTCATTGCGAAATCCTTAAGCCACAATTGACAAATGTATCAATTTGTCGAATTAGTTGCGACGAATACTACATTTTATTCGTCATAAATCTTGCTACGAATTTTATCGACTTAAAATCGAATTCTAAATTTACGGATTTTAAAAATTAATCGTACAAAATAATAGTTGTTTATATTTTTGTACGAAAAAAAATGAATTTGAAACGCACGAAATATGTTTACGTTATTTTAGAAACGTGTCACATAAAGATGTACGAAAAATTAATACATTTTATAGTCGTCTAAACGTACGAACAATTTTTTTTTTAAATGTTATATGGATACATTGTATACAATATATAAAAGTTCCCTATAATGCAACATATAAAGACACTATAATAATAATATTACTTAAGTACGCTGTGTCAAATTTACGATCCTATTACTTAAACGATATTTCTCGTTATTAATGTATAATATTTACTACGTATACCTGTCGTAACATGTTATTAATTAATAATATCCTTAACTTCGTTTCGTAATTCGCATTTTATGCACGCGCATAATATTATAATTTCCGACAATTATTCCGTCAATAATTCAAACAACGAATAAGGTATTTAAAATGGCAGAGGGGAATTATAATTCGAGGAATTTTTGCATACTGAATATTTTCAAAAAACATTTTATAAAATAATTGTACGTTTAATTACGATATTGTTGAATATGTCAGCCGCGTTTACTTTGTTTACTGTAGACGAAGATTCAACGATATATGTGAAAATAGAGTCAATCAAGGCGGAATAACCGTGATGAGGGACATATCGTCTGTAAAAACGAATCAAGAAACCGTATCTAAAGAGCATATTATTAATAAAATCCAAGACATACTGTGGGACGATGTTTTTGAACAATATTTTTTACACCCAAAAGTAACAATCACCTTTATGAAGTAGAAATTAACGATTTTAATTATAATAGGCTCGTGAATCGTAATTAACAAACACTTTTTTCAAACTACACGACTATACATAATTCTTTCGTACGCTAATTTATTAAAAACGTTCGCGTTATTAATGATTGTCAGGGTTACTGTTTATCTAATATAAAATATATGTAAATTCCTAATGTAAACTAGACGAACTAATAACTAATTACTTAGTTACGTTATTTTTTATTAGTGTCACTATTATTTATCTCCGTGGGAACGTCTTATCCGTTAGTCGAGTACAATAACAAATTGGTTAAAAAAAAATTTAAACGTAGTAGGATCATCCCGCATAATAAAATTTTAGTATTCGTGATTAAACACGGACGGCAAAATCGAGCGATTTGTTACGGGATAAGTCGATTACGATACGCGAGGCCGTAACTCAAAAAAAAATGCCTCGCGTATTTCGTTTATTACGAAAAATATACCTAAATTCGAAAGCATTTTTGAAAGGGTCCGGACTTCTCGAACCTCCTCTCATCTCACCAATACCGCAGAAACGAAATTTACGTTGGCGTTAATATTCACGATAGGTTAGAAACTTAACCAAATAGATGACGCTTCCGCGGTTGTACTTAATATCCGGAAATTAAATTCACGTTGATTTTCTGACGTGTTCTAATAGTTATTATAAATCAATATTATTTGGTTACTTCCTAACCTGACTGCGCACAATTAGTTTCATAAATCAATAACTCGGACGTGCGTATTAAAGTACGAATAAATAATAATACTTCATTCCTCAATTCGTGTTTATATAATATTTTATTCGAAATGATCGGTTGTGTTCATTTCTGGTAAATCGATGCAATGACTGTTTATTTATCTCGATTAAATACCAACGTAAAATATGTTTTATGGCTGGGCCTAAAATGAAAAATTCGTCACGTGCGGACCATAATATAGGACAAATAGTCCATCGTGCCTGTATACTTAATAACGACATCAAATTTAATTTCGTTTAATACTATTAACCGTCGTTATGTATACTACAATATACGTACTATTATATTGTTAACAGCAAATTAATAACGCCCGTAATGAATATCTAATATAATTAAATATGTTTACGTTAATATTCGATAATCGTGTATATTAAATGTTTAATAATATTAAACCGCGAAAAGTGTTCTATGTACATGTTCATATTTTATATGAAATATGATTCTTATTTAGTATACTTACGAAATAAAATATTTGTCGTGCTTAAACATTTTAAATATTAACCAAATAACATCTACTTAGTATGTACGTCATACTTATTATATAAATACTATAAATTATTTTTTATTTTTCAAAAAAATATTATTTCAGAACTTAATAAAGACGTTTTTGTTTTAGTTATTCGAATACGTTATATTTACAACATTTTTATGAATTTTCTTGCTAAATTCAATTTTTGACTTTTTAAAAGTCAAATTATTAATTTATTAATTTAGTTTATTTCGTTAATGTTCGAATTACTTTACCCTTTAAGTCAAAGCAATATACTTTTGTTTAATATTATATCATAATATGTTTTTCTTTATTTTTTATTACAAATATCAATAGTCCAAATTTTTATGTTTTGTAGATCAATTTAATCAAAATATTAAAATTAAATTAAATAGCAACTACATAAAAATTGTACCCATTATATAATTAACTCAGAACTATAAATACTAAAAAAGAGTAATATATAAATACTATTTTTTTATAATAATTATACGTATGTTTAATGACTTATGGCAGTATTTTGGCATATATTTTTTATTTCCCCGAGGTGAATTAAAATTACAGTCAGCTCATTATTGAAACAACAAAAATTACTCCGAATCGTACGCCTCAAAACAAAAACAATTAGAATGAAATTAAATAACATATATTTCATAATCCATCAGCCAACTTAAAATGTAAGTTGTCGGAATCCGGAAGATAATCTTTTTTATTACTACGCGTTCATCAAAAATTAAAGTTCTTACATAGTTTATGATTCGTCGTATATTTTTAATTTTTAACATTTCACGAAAATTAATCCTATATAATTACATTATAATATCGTTTAAAATTAAAATTAATTGGAGCGTTAAATATGATAAATTAATTAGTTGTACTCGAATATATTACTCTTTAATGAAAATTCTCTCTCGCTATCTTTTAATTGGTTAAAAAACGTTTCTTAAAATAAAATTACTAATCTCCACTGCATAGGTACATGTAAACGAGTAAATAACTATATGTTGACAAATATTATAAAAATAAACTCTTTAAAACGCCTATTTGTGTATGTGTTAATTACGATTCGTTTTTAAAAGTATAAATTCTTACAACTTATTGTTCACAATATACCAACACGCTATTAAAATATATTAATTTACAAATATTCAAACTCTAATAAAACATTTAAAATATATTTCTTACGCAAAATGTTAACGTATAAAAGAAACAAAAAACGAATTTTTTTTTTTATTATCACTCTACGAATTTCTGTGTTTAGAAAATTCGTTGTGTATACAAAAAGTTCGTTAAATGATTTTCGTTTGTATTTTAGTTGCTCGATTACGTACAATGCTTCACGGGTAACAATATAATGGCGATGCATTCGATGTTAATAAACAAACCTCCAGATACAGGCTCGATGACTTCGAGACATCCAATGCACCAGGTAAAAGTCTACGCGCCGTCCACGATAGTTCATTTATGAATAAATATCGAGCCACAGACTTGCCTTAAAAAAAAAGTCACGTTTTGCTTTTAATTTGGAAATTAACAAATTAGTAAAAAAAAAAAAAAAACGATCTACCGCGTAGCGTTTGCGTCAACAGAAAACGTTTGTGACGCATTGCGAAAATACCGCGTTAATTTTTAATAATTTCACCGTACTTACGCGTTTATTACCCCGCGTTTAATTGTCTCGCAGGATTTACATTACTTCGCTTTTCGTCCGGCAGACCGAATTGTGGCTACGTGGACAGCCATGCAAACTGTCACCAAAGCCAACGGCTGTCTGTTTGTTTTACCGGGCTCACACGCAGACCCCGGTAAACTTCTTCCGCACGGATATCCGGATTGGAAAGTAAGATTTTCACCCACGCCTTGTCAGGCCCCCGCCGAACGCTAACGAAAATATTCGACCGCGTCGTTTACTATGTTCCGTTTGGAATCCAAAGGGAGGTGTGAATAAAGGTTTCCACGGCGTTGACGGATACGACGAACACCGAAAAGCGTATTTAAATATGAACACTGGCGACACCGTATTTTTTCATCCATTACTAATACACGGATCAGGGCCAAATACGTCAAAAGTATATATTATAATATACCTTTTAAAATGTGATATATATATATATATAATAAATACTTACGTCGAGATACAAAATATCGTAATAATATGCGTACAATTATTACATTTTTCAATACCAAAGGTGGGCATATTAATTATAGTTTGAAAGTTTATTTCATTTTTTAACGTTTTAAAATTCGACAAAGGAATTTATTCTTTTATTAATTAACTAACTTAATTAGTTTAGGTTTTCGTGGTATTAAGAAAATGTTTCACAATTATCGTTCATAAATCGTTAAAAAATTTAACGAGCGTGAGACAAATATTTTTGTCGAAGTTCAAAGTTTTGTTTTGCGTTCAGTTCCAATTGTACATGCATTTAATAGTTAAGTGGACTACGTTATTTACGTATAATTGCAATAATCCGATTTCGTTTGAATTGACGTTTTTATAATTCCTAATTCTGACCTGTTATAAAAATAATACAAAACAGCAATGTTCGTGAACATTGCCGCTCGTTTCGGAAAATAAATTTAATTACCTGTATGATTTTAATCGTCAGCCCATATTATTATTATTATTATTATTATTATTTATTTGTATTATAAATATAAACAACAACCATAATAAATGCCCAGTATTATCATTAAGGTGATATAAAATGGTTATTAGTATTAATTAACACGTTTATTACGCGTAATAAAAAAAAGTCGACGAGAATCGAATTTTTATTTAAAAAGTATATTATCAAAATTAGAAGTATCGATCGAAAACGAAATACATTATTTTAACGAGGAACTCGTTGTATTATTTATCATCTTGATTTTACGAATGCGTGTTGCATGAAGGAACCGAGAAAAGCGATTTCTTGCCATTTTGCGTCCTGCGAGTGTCGATATATAGACGTAACGGGCACGTCGCAGCAAAATATCGCCAGCGAAGTCAAAGAAATAGCACGCAGAAGGGGTTTTAATGACGTGGACTTCAAAGTAACTAATAAATAAACACCAACCTACGGACCAGAACTCTCTTAAAACGTCGGAAATTTTTGAATATTTCAGGATTTTTGGAAGTTCAGATGTCGACTAGTACGTGGATTGAAAATGCATTTATAACCAAATCCGAATCGAAGCCCGTTAATCGTATAACGTGTTATTCTGAATGGATGCGATATTAACGTTAAAATTAATTACTAACGCACATTATCTGCCTAAAATTTGAATAATATAATAATACGTATACCGAAAAAGAATTTATTATATACGAGTGAATAATATTGTTTTTAAACGATTAATAAACCACGTATTACTGATCTAATGTAACGATTTTCGCACTTTTTCCTTAACTAAGTTTTAAACATATATATAATATTATCGATCGTAGGATAGTGGTAGTTAACAGTGAATAAGTTATATTTAACGAAAACAATTTCGAAAAAACGAAAAACGTTATAACATACGAGTTTCGATCGTGACAATAAATGGCGGACGAAAATATATCACGACACATTTTTACTATCGAGTAAACGAATAAAATATAACCGAAGAACGTTGAAAATATACTACGAATTATTTATCACGTACGAAGATCGTTATAAAAATAGTAACGAAACACTGACAAACAACTGTATATAACACCGTTGTTTCCATTTAATCGTCCGAATCGTTTGTTTAATACCTGTGAATTACGTCGTTACAGTAAGAAATATATTAACGTCTGCGTCGAGAAATGAAAAATGAACGATATTCCGAGAAATTTTCGGAACAACATCCCGAAAATAACCGAAACGTTTCCTGTGTAGGTCTTAGTAATTAATGCAACGTTGGCGTGAACGTGAAAATCGCGCAGTTTTCTCGTTTTTCCGCATGGTTAACGTCTAACACGTGAGAATATAAGGGAAACGTATTTCGATAAAATACAATATTTTAAATCGAGGTACACTTTTAGAAATTAAAAAGGTATTTAAACGAATTTCCCGGCCCTGTAGAAAATAATCAAGCGGAAAATTATATTTCTCAAAATATAACCATGTGGTAGCGAACCATTCCGAATCGTTTATTATAACCGTTCATCGGCGGGAAACAATTTCAACCAAACTCGACAATTTCTATTTGCGGGAATACACCACGTTCGTAATTTCATAAACGTCTTGTTTAGTGCACTTCGGCATAGTAACTAGTGTACGTACACGTAAAACACGATCTTCTCTCGTGCGCGATTACTCAAACTCGGACGTACTTAAATATGCCTATATTGACGACGAATTCGCGACTTCGCGGTGGAAAATCGCCGCCAACGTAATATACGATTACGGTAATGTATGTTACGGATTTATAAAGCTCGAGTTATACGCTATGTACATGACAACGGATCTAGGCATGGACAACATCTTAGATGATACACAAATGTGTAAATACCATATGTTCGTATCCTGAGAGATATTTTTTAAAGTGTTTAATTCGCGTACTTAAATTACTCAGTGTACCTTGTATTCCCCCCCTGCGTAAAAAATATGTTTTCTTTATGTAATCGGCCGCGATACGTTATGCCGCACATTCTAATCACCGACGTCGTGTGACACCGATGTTACAGTTCGATATCAATTATTCGACCGTGAATAACAACAACAGCGGTCGACAATTAACGCGGTTACGGTTACACGAACGGGTTAGTAAATAACGTCGATGTATCGAAATATACCGCGAATATCGAAACGTTTATTTTCGACTATAAATACCACATTTTGTACGCTGGCCGTTTTCGCGATAATGACGCGCACCGATCGTCCTTGTGTGGCCAACTGCGTCTATTTCGAACAATAGCTCCTGTACGCGCGACCGTACACGATCCGAATTAAAATCTACGCCATTTTCCGGCCGCCAAACTGCGCTATCGATCGGAAAACCGTTGACATTCACGCGAATCAAACACGTCCTCCGAATAACGGACCCATTGTTCGAATATTGTCGTTACACGTACGTAGTATATATTTACAAGTATTTACGCGCTCGAGTTGTTTAACGCAGACGTCATTTGTATACCGTACTTTAGAAGTTCCCGCGCGATAAGAGGACGCAATAACGCGTAACGTGCGCACATTCACCGGAACAATGTGCAGTGACGGAACGTCGGGGGGAGGGACGTATTTCCGAATACAGAAAACCGTATTAACAACGCGTCATTCAAATTCGATCGACTGACAATATACACGCCGTGCGTACCATTTATGAAACAATAGTCGTCCCTGTCCGCGTAACCGTCGCTAACGATAACAATACCGAAGAACGTCGCGCGCCAAACAATTAACGATTACCGTAAATGATCGGCGAACATACCCCCGGGAAAATTATGACGAAAATCGTTCGCCTTAAAGCCGGTCTACCTCGTTATTGTATCCCCTTTTTCGCTTTTTTCGCCGTCACGAAAGCAAATAACGATCCTTCGTAAAGTACCTCATCCGTGAACGGTTTCCTTATCTCCATTAATAATTAAAAGACGCGCGAAACTTTTAGATTTAGCGTTCGCGTCGCGTTTGCAAAAGGACCCGGACGTTTTAACGTAGGCTACGACGCTCCTACCGTTGACACTTTTATGGGTCGTTGAAAACGATTCGACAATTTCATTAAACCGATATAGAAAATTACGTCGAAAATAGAAATTCCCAAATAGAATTTCCGAAGAAAATAGTATGGGCGTGTTGTATCGAGATTTCTCATAATTCTTAAGAATAATAAATTTTAAAGCCTAAATACTCAAAAAAAAAAAATTAATTATGCGTCATTCTAATAATTTGAAACGTTTTTTTTCTCGTTAAAACGTATAATTTATTATTCAATTTTCGTATCAAGGGCCTAAAATTTTAACCAATATTATTACGTTACTTTATTAAAATGTTTTTAAAACATCTCGAATAAACGGAACTTTATTGAATATTTTAATTAAAATCGTTGTCAACGGTGCGCGCAACGGGACGAAGAAATCACGAACTTTTAAGTTATATCACAGATATTTACAAAAGAAAAACCATAAGATACAAATGCAAACGTGGTCGACTCTAAATATAATACAAAATTATATAACGAATATTCCTACATACTTATTTTCGATGAAAATTACGGAATATAAATACTTTTAATCTACCGCTCTTGCCGCCGTGTAGTGCGGCAAACAGGTAGACCCACAGCACTGACTGTACCAAAATTAACTAACCGGGGCGCCGTGTAACAAATATTAGCTTGCTATACTAACGAAAAATATTACAAAATTCTTACCATAGTCGATAAATCTCCCAATTTGAATAAAATAACTTTTTTTTGTAAAACGCAATTTCATTAGTAATATACAAATATTATATAAAAATAATTAAATAAAATATTTAAATTATTTAAATGCAAAATATTTAATTTTGCAATTTTTATTTCGTATTTTTAATTTGCAAGTTTATTTACAAATTGTTGTCTTCTTATTCATTTTATCACGTTTTTACAAATTTCGCTCTTTTGATAAAAATAATATTAGATTTTCGCCTTATGTTCAACGTTATATACTCATGACTGATGAAGTGATTGTTCAAGTAAATTACTAAATGATCAAATTAATAAGGAATCGATAAAAAGTTTGATCAACAAATTGTATATTACATTTCTTAAACTTACAAAACACAAATTTCATAACCAACTTAATTTTAAATGATTCAGCACTTATTGTTAATCACAAATTAAATACTTATTTACTTCCACCTCTATTCGTGGAATTTCAACATGACTATTAAAAACTGTGGATTATAAATGTGCATAAATCAATGTAACCTGCACCAGTATTGGTACAATATATTTATTTATTAAATACATATAGTATTATAAATATGATCATGAATCAGTCAACAAATGATTATTGATATGTATGGAAAATAGTTATTTGCTATAAATATTTATTGAAAAAAAAAGTATTAAAAAAAACATAAATATTTATAATATATAAATATAAAAGTGAAAAATAAAATATGTAACCTTTAATATAACATAAAATATACCATTAACCAAATTACACATACATAAACATTAAAACAATAAAAATTAACGACAAAAATTTTGGAAACCATATTTAATTTTCATTTATTTTCCTCCTACAAATTTGCCTTAATACCACGAATGAGTCGACAACGATATTTCCATGCAAACTAGAAAACCGAAATTATTATTTTCAATAAAAATTCAATTTTTAACAAAATATTACACTAATAATATTATACCGTGTAATCTACGTCCGTAATTCCTCTTTTAGTTAATATGTCCAGTACTTCGTTTTTTATATTGTCTTGGGATGTACCAGTCACATCTATATAATCACAATTGGATGAAGCATAATGAATTGAAATGGATTTACGAAAACCCTAAAAAAATAATACAAACATTAAAAATAAATAAAAATACATAAACATAAAACATAAAACTAAAAACACTTGTTATAAAAACAATAAATGTCATATTATAAAAATAATTTATCAATATTTTTTTTAAAGTAATTAACAATTATTTTAGAAATTAAAATTGTCTACATAAATTTAGAATAAAGTGCTCTTTACACATTTCATACTAAACATTTTGTTAAGACACACATTTAAAAGTACACAAAATAATTATAATTTAACCAATAATCAACATATTTATTAAATATGTTCAAAAATGATTTAACGAAAAATGTTAATTTTTTTTATGTTAAAATCGCTTTCTATGTAAAAATATAAAACACAATACGAGCAAAAAAAACCAAATCTAACTACTAATATAGCCTTATTGAACTATTACAAATTAATAAATATTATTACTTGTGTTTTATTTATTCCTGATCCATGAACTAACAATGGATGAAAAAACACTGTATCACCTTTATCCATTTCCAAAAACACTTTCTTATAATCATAAATATTGTCCATTTTTATCTCATGATACATTTTATTTATTTCTCCCTATGAATAAAAATAATGAACACAATTAGTGTTTTAACATTTTAAAGTACCTACAAAAAAAATAGTTTTCAACAAAACAGTTTCTATTATTAATACTAATTGGAATATTGACACTTGATAATAGAATTTGAACTAACATCTTTTGGGTCTGGATAACAATGAGGATACAAATCACCAGTGTGAGTTCTTGGGAATACGTATAAACATCCGTTGTCCACAGTAATTGGAACACAAGCTGTCCAAGATGCAACAATTAGATTGGCAGGACGAAATGGAAAATAATGAAGATCCTAGGTAAAAAAAAATATTCACAAAAATAATTTAATAATTATGTAACATAATGATTAATATAAGTATATACTTGATGAACTGGATGACGAGAGCTATTAGTGCCGATGTCTGGTTGTTTATTTATAAACATTGACTGCATAGCCATGATATTTGGTCCAATAAAACTTTCGATATAGTCCAATAGCTATGTTTAAATTGTAACGAACAATGACATTACTATCAATTTCGACCAACCTTATTATTTAAACAGTACCTTTGGATATCTAGCATACTCATAAAATTCTTCATCCCAAAGAATATCCTGTGCTTTTCCAAATAAATATTCACCATGATTACCAGCTTTCATACGAGACACATCTTTCATCATAGTTATCTGATTACGTGGAACTCTTCCATGACATAAGTCTACGAATCGATTACTAAAAATGTCACAATATTTACTTTAATATAATATATTTAATATTATACAAATTCGTCAAAATTTAAGCTTAGAAAATAATTACCAGCATCTATCTAACAAATAATCTGGAATTAATTTAGGCACTACTAAATATCCATTGTTTTCATAAAAATCTCGTTGCTTTTTCGTTAAAGCTAAGCCTGATGTAGAATATTTATAATCACAAATAATTTCGTTGTATTCAGATTCCTAGAATTGAAAACAAAGTATTGATATAAAGTTACATAACTGATATGATACAAAGTTATATAATGCATTGTATTTGTGTATCAAAATGTAAAACCATTTTGTTAATATGATCTTAAAATTAAATAAGCCAAACTAAATAAGCTTACTGTGTAATATTTTTAATGGGTCTTAGATAATTATTTAACCAAAAATATATAATTTATTAATTTTTAAAACGGACAAAAATTGTATAAATTGTAAAGTTGCTTAAAAAATCCTAAATATCAAAATCGTTATTAAAAACAGTAGTATCCAAGCCAAAATAATGATTGAAAAGTTAAAATTCTTACAAAATATGTCAAAATATTTAATGTAATTATTCTGTTGAACACTTAAATTAAATTCAAACTATTCGTGATAATTTATTTAAATATTTCATGTTATTAATAAAAATATTGTTTAAATAATATGTTTTTATAAACATTTAAAATGTAAAGGTTAAATAATAACATCATAAATTTGTTTATTAAATAGATAAATAATAGGTAGACAATAGAATATTTAACAAAAATAAGATAAAATCTTACGTCAAACATAACATATTTTTAAAAAACTAATTACTTATTGTTATTACTTTTGTTTTTAATGAAACTACTTATTCTATGTAATGTAACTACATTTTAGCACTTAGATACCAAAATTTTTATTAAGAATTAATGTATTACTTTAAAACAGAAAAACTGATTTTATTTAAATAAATATATTTGAAATAAAGTAAATGTTTAATAAAAATCGATAAATATATAGCCATAGTAGCGCTATATAAATTTATAATTTACTTTGTAATTAAAGCACTTTTTTTGATTATTTCAAAACAAATACGAAATTCTAACGAGCAAATAAAATAATTTTCACAGAAAATTCAAAAATTGTCGATGAATCATACAGGTGTATTTAGCGGTAACGTTAAAATTTTTGTTTTTACATTATAAAAAATGTATACAGCATAATATATTAATAAACAATCGTTGATAATGATAAATTTTAAAAAGACCGTGACGCCTTTAACTTACCATAGTAATTTCTTAGTAAACCGTCCGAATACGAAAACGAAGCGATTGTGACCACGAACTAACAGATTTAGGGGAACATTAATAATAACGAACTGACGTAAATAACATTATGAAACAAATTTCATCACTGGTTATGGGAATTGATTGTCTTATTATTTCTTATCAGTTGACTATAACCTTATCACCACGGATAACGTAACTTGATTCATCTGTAGTTGTAACCCCGTAGTATCAATAAGACAATTTCCACCTAGATTAACGTTAGACACAATTTGTACATAACCTAAAAACTAACATATGTTTATATTTCATTGCGGCGAACGGTGTATCAGTTTTCGACCTTGATAATCTTTCCCAAAAAGTACTCGTTTATTTGATGGTTCTCAAAGATTTCGGTATCCTTAATTTAGTTTAATTATTATTTATTATGGCATCCCTAGGGAAAATTTTGCGTGGTACATCCTTCGCGCACACAAACCTACAGGTGTTGAGACGTTACCCGATATGTGCTGGCAAACGACATTTAAGTCAAACAAAATTTGTCGTCAATAACCTTAATCTTCAGACATTCAGAGTACCTACGGTAAGAACTATTTATAAAACAATCGTCAACATTCCGAATAAATAGAACGCATCCAATTTTGCGTACGAAAGAGATTGTAATGAGTTAATTTCCGGTTTTAAGGTGAGTGGAGGCCGATGGTATTCGGACATGACGACAACCAGTCGCTTGTCCACAATTGATGTAGAAACTAGAGTGCTAAATGTGTGCAAGGCATATGATAAAGTAATTGCGGATAAGGTATGTAAATTTTATTGTATTATTATTTCAGACGCTTATGCGACATTACAGTGTCAAGCCTCCGCTGACTATTGACCAAATAAAAAAGCGTGTCCTATTGGTATTACAGTTATACGACAAGGTCAATCCGGATAAGGTATATGATATATTTTTGTATCTCGGCATTTACATGAATTGAATAACGTTTGTCTCATTAAAGTAAAAACTTGATCTCTACGTGTCCGTTTTAAGAATTATTCTAGTATGTGTAAAATATAATTTAATATGCGCCTTTTTAAAACAATAATTTACGTTGATTTCGAAACATTTGTTATTATTAGAAAACTGCACTTTTACTCTACTGACGATACTTTTCTACTAAAATATATATTTTGTATTTCGTTTTACTATGATTGTATGTTAGGTCAGTCTATGTAATGAAATTCTACCAAACGATTGACTTTGAATATATAACGCTTACTATTTTATTAATCATCACAGTTTTAATGACCAAATGTCAAAATTGTATAACTTATTTGTAAAGTCTGTCCGAGACAAGATATTGTTTGATTGTACATCAAAAACATAGCTAATCATATATGCGACGAATTATTTCCATTTTAAAATTGGTATGTTGAAAAATTAGAAAATAATTTGTATGTATTTATTTCAGCTCAGTCTTGAATCACATTTTATCAATGATCTTGGATTAGATTCCCTAGACCACGTTGAAGTTATCATGGCTATAGAAGATGAATTTGGTATAATATTTATTTTCATTTCACATTTAAATGTAAATATGAAATTTGTATTCAAATATTATAGGTTTTGAAATTCCCGATGAAGACGCAGAAAAGTTACATAAACCTAAAGATATAGTGCAGTATGTATGTGACCGTGAAGATATTTATGATTAAATCATCTAGTCCGATATCTTCAATGTAGTTTTTCCAAACATAATAACTTACTGGAACAGCAACACTGATTTGTAATTTTTTTTTAATATATAAGTATAGTAAGTGTTTAAAAATTTGGCTTTGTTTAAAATACATTTTTTTTTACATATATATATTAGTAATAGGATAACAAACTTAATATTATATTTTATTCAAATCCTTTGTAGTATTTAAATGCCCAATAAGCATCAATTGCGTATAAAGCTCCAAGAATAAATCCTAACATCTAAAAATCATAATTAAACGAATCAGTTTTAAAAACAAAACAAAAACGATTTTGTTATTAACTCTGATTTTCTTACATAAGCTAATGTTATTGCTGTAAACAAGGAGGTTAAAGGTATTGTCATAAAAATTGGGTACAATATCATGTAGACAGCTATTGTGAGTAATGATGAAGAACTAAAATAACATACTGATGCAAACAATCCAAAAATTATTTCCTGAAATTAAATTAAATATGTAATTAAATTAAAATTATTCATAGTCCATTTGTGTTATTTATACATACAAAGAGTGTTGATCTAACAAGTACTTCAGTATTTCTCGATAAAAAATAAGATACACTAATGACTGTTGTTGTCATTAGACATCCAGCTACAGTTGTGAGAAATGATTCATAAGATGTTCCAATTGTTGGAATATACTTTACTCCATACAAAAACAGTATACTTTGGCAAATTGAACCTAATAACTAAATACATAATAACAAAAAATATATTAGTGGAACGTTTAATTACAGTTTAAACTGTACATACAAGACTATAATTTTCACTTAACCTACAATATTATATTTTTTTTAACGTCGTACCTGTATTTACTATCTTTGTTTACCTAATAGTCAATAGTTTTTGTGTTACAATTTTAAAATTATTTCTAATTAATTTTTAAAAACATCTCGTTTTAAAATTATAATTTTGGAAAAAAACAGAGTATAGGTAATGCTAACTTGTCTTTATATTGATAATAATTATCAAAATTAAACTCAGCCTAAATGTTTAAAATTTAACAATTTTTCGTTATATAACTAGAAAACAACAAATAGGAGTGTATTGTAAAATTTATATAATCGGTAATGATGAATTCACTGGAATCGTATATACTATAAATGTATAAAATATACAGACACTTATAAAAACACAAGTAGTTATGTAGTCCAAATTAAAATTACATAGATTGTTTTGAACTAACGTAACTAATAAAAAATACTGTTGTATTTCTTGATAATCTATATTCGCTTCATTTCAAGTCATAAACTAAAATATTTTTTATAAATTGAATGGGTTTAATTTTATTTGTTATTTAATACTTATAAAATTACATTTAACAATTAAAGACTGATCATCATCATCATCCTCGCCTTAATCCCATCTATTTAGGGTCGGCCACCTTAGTCTTAAACCTCCATTTGTCCCGATCTCCCACATCCTCGACACACATACCAGCAATCCTCATATCCTCAATCGTTTTTAACCACTTCTCCTTTGGTCTTCCTCTTCCTCTTCCACACTCAATTTCATAACTGTTCTTACTGCTTCCGAATCTTCTCTCCTCATAATATGCCCAAACCATCTAAGTCTATTCTCCCTCATTTTATCTATAATTGCTGCTACTCCTATGCTTCCTCTTATATATTCAATTAAAGACTGATCAATTTAAAATATAAATAAATATCGGTTATCCGCAAATTTATTTTAAAACCACAAACAACTTCTTATCTACCAAAGAAACTGGTATTTATATTTAATATGTAACAAGTCATTGTACTTTTTTCTCAGATAACAATTTTTAATATATTTAACAATTATTAAAGTTCAACCGTATACGGATTTATTTTATGTAAACAAAAGAATTTCGTTAAAGGTATATTTTTAACATTTTTTTTTATGTTAAAATATGCATGATAATTACAAATTATTAAAAAAATATTGTGTATAAATTAATCGTTCTATTTTTAAAATATATGCCTACTTTTAAACTAATTAATAAAAATACACAAATTCAATACGCATACGATTTACTAAACCATAGTAGTTGCTGATATTTTTACGTTTGTTATTGCTTTTAACGATTTGGATAAAAATAAATAGTATTTTTATTAGTACTTACGATTTGAATAATTTTTAAAATTCCGTAGGATGTTGTAAAGTACTGTATGTTGAAGCAGGAACACAACATACAAGATAAAGAAGCTGCAGAATGGACATGAGGTCTATTAACCACATACATTTTAACAAACAGAATAATTTGTTTTAATAATGATAATTAACGCTACGATATAATTTTACTGTATATGTAATGCTAAATACACAGGCTAGACTAAACCATTATCCAGTTTCAGTGTGTACAAGCCCCCCTGCTGAGTAAAATGTAAATTATATTTTTAGCCGTCAGAAATAGTTTCATAATACTCCAGTCCTCACAGACATTCTAAACACCTGATTGTCATTAACATAACTGTTTTCATTCAGTTTCAAATCATAAACACAAATAATTAATATTTTTTTAATTTTCGCCTAAATTATACACGGGTATAATGGTATTAGTATTTAAAATACTACTTCATATTCAAATACTAAAATAAGAGTGGAAATTTGTTAAAAAAATTTAATTTTTCCAACAAATATTTATTATAATTGTTAATTTTCTATTAACTATAAAGAAAAATGTTTCTTGTATTTAAAGAAATGTTAATAACGATGTATTTGTATACCATACACGTATAAAGATGCCCAACAGTTTTTATCAACTAATAGAGTAATAACTTTTTTATCGTAATAAAAAAAATTCAAAAAGTATTCGATATTTGTTGTATTAAGTACCAGCAAATTGTATATACAATACTATATTGAATATTTCACTACTCTACTGGTAGATATTGGCAGCGTTATAAACTATTCAAAAAGGTACCTCTATACATACAGTGATGTTGCCCATATTAATAAAATAATCGTTCTTATCGAGTTACGTGAATATTATATTTTTTCCATCTTACAAAAATCTTAAATATATTTTAGTTGTGTTAAAGTAATAAATACAATATAACAATATTAGTACAATAAATGCGAGCGAGCACACGTTTTGATTTATATATTCGTAAGGCACGTGACATATAAGAAAATAAATACGTAAGGCACAAAAGACCACTTAAAAGTATAATAATTTAAACAATGCGCTTAAAATAATCGTCGAAGGTTTTAAAACAAACGTCATTAGCGATAATTTTTTGTTTATATCTTAACTTACATAATAGAACAAACGCTTGGTATAATATATAAATCGCGAGCGTAGTTAACAAGATTAAAAATTCGAGGCATATTTGTTAAAATCTTCACCTTATACGCTTCGTAGATTATAATAAACATAATTTAAACGATAAATTAATATTAAAGCGGATTTATGTACTTCGAAAAAACTGCACACTTCTTTTCTAGTCGTCCATTTTAAACGGTTTACGCGGCTATGGTGTACAAACGAATTCAACGAGTTGTTCACGGACCTCTGTATGATCGATAGCCCCAAATCGAACTCAGCAAATAGAAAGCCGCCATTACCAGTCCCAAAATCTAAAACGAAAAAAATCGACCATACACACGAACAAAAGTAAACACGATTGCGAACGCTCGTCAAATATTTACCGATGCGACAACAAAGTGGTTGTGCGGATTGCGATTGCTGTTATCGTTCGCATCGAGCAGTAGGAACACGGACGCTACCAGTAAAAATACAAATCCAGCGCCGTGGTAAATGAACTCCTGCGAGGACAGAAATTTGATTATTGGTTGGCAATGAAATTCGATCGTTGCTAATTAATTTTCCTTTTTTTTTTATCTTTATTCCGTACGACGTTCGTATTTCGATTCAACCACGGAGCGTAGCTCCAAAACGTTTCTAATTGAAACTACACGGGTGAAATGTATTCGGATAAAAAAAAACCGAAACGTCGATAGCGTTAATGGTAAACCGACCCGGTCGTGTCGAAAAAAAAAAATAAAAATCCTATTCGTATTAATAACGACCGTGTGACACGCAATTTCATAAAAATAACGGAATTTTCTTGGCGGCGTATACGTTTTTCGTATCTCGTAGCAATTATTATATACGGTAAACTGTTGAATTGTAAAAGTACGTATCGCTTACGTGTAAACGCCGATTAGGATTCGCGAATGAAATAAACTATTTTTGCCGATTCGAAGCTTCAGCCAAAAGTGTTTATTTTTCAACCGTACTGGGCGGACAAAGTGTAACGCGTTCGAACGGCGCGGTTTCGCGTACAACTCGTAAAAGTGATCGTGGTAATTATCGTCGGCGAAAATCGCACGTTTAACGTAATTTCGCCGAATAATATTGTTTTCGATTTGAACGCGTTTTCATAATCCTAACGCGTACCGAATTAAACGCTAGTAGCGCGTTGAACATTCCGAATAAGAATTTAAAAAAGCTAAAACGACCTCGGTCGCCGGCGTTCGCGCGCGTAATTTATTATCGTAATACGTCGCGCCGCCGCGGGGAGTCGAGTCGAGTAAATCGTTTTTACTCACGAAATTGGTTTTAGATATGATGGGCCCGGTGGAAATGGATAGCAAACAGGAAGCCAGCAGTAGAAGACTCGCCAGGAAAAACGCGCTGATCGTGCCCAAGAAGAAAAGTTGCGCGTTGTGCGCTCCGTACACCCAGCAATTGCATAACACCTCTCTGTTGTAAATCAACAGACCCAAAACAATGCCGCCTAAAATCTGAAAAAAAAAAAAAAAAAACGAACGTTCAAAACGTCGAATTTATATTACTCTACCTTCGATAACCCAGTAAATCACGTTGTTACACGGAGTGGCAAAAAGCTAGAGAAAAATCAACGCCCGCCGAGTACAGCGGTTGAATCGTCGTCGGTCGTGCCGTACGGCTCTTGTTCCCCGATCGTCCGGTACGACTGAAGCAGCCATCGACGCGCGAGTTACAGAGTAAAAAATGAATAAAGGTATGGGCAATTACCGTCTTTTGGATACGAATAAAACTGTTCGATTACGTACGACGTTAAAATTAGGCTTTTGCCTAAACGTTACGTAACGTATATCGTTTTTTAAGTACGGCTAATAAGGATTACGACGTGAACGCTTAAAAAAAAAAAAAAAACTAATATTTACGGGAATTTTACCGAAATCGACGTCGCGTGCGGTGGAAGTGTTGGAAATTCGTAAACAATCTGGGAAACCGCCTGACGTCTTATTATTCATTATCGATACCCGATCGGAATATATATATATATATATATATATAAATACACATACACAGGCGACACGCTTAAAAAATACCCTTTCGTTCGTCGCTGTTATTGCGGTTTTGCGGATTTTTTATTCGGCGATCGTTTCGAGGACAAAACGAACCAAAAAAACTATTTTCCGGTTCGGTAATCCCGATTGTCGAATTATAGTATTGTACGTGGCAATAGTACCGCGGCCCGAAGGGGAGTGTAGAATACGATGGCGCCACGTCGGCACCACAGCCCTTCCGGAGAACCGTATCGATCACGTGTTTTTCAATAAACGCTCGTCCTCGAGACACACCCTGCGCGAGAGACACGACCTAAATAAATCTCGTACGCGTTCCATTAAACGATAACGAGTAATATTAAAAACAAAAACCTATTCAATTACGTACATCATTTTCGGTTAACGTATTCCACAATTAAAGTATTTCGTAAAAAAAAAAAACATTTTTCCGACGTTTTATGTATACAACAACACCGCGTATAACGTAAAATTGGAAATAAAAATACGAACTACGTATTACATAAATATCGCGACATTGTCCATAGACGACTAATGTAAATTGCGAAAAAAGAACGTAAAACGTGTCCGTCGATTCGGACTATACCGTAAAAACGTGTTTTGAGAAAAGAGAGTACGTTTTAAAACGTCGGTTTTGTGTTCGTACGTATTTCAACGAGCGTGTCCCTTACGGGTATCGCCGAAATACGGCGATCGATAATTATTCCGTCGTTCGTGGCGCTCGGCGCGCTAATATCGTCGGCCTTTAACCTGACGGTATCGCGTAAACGATTTGCCTCGAAACCCGTCCGTGAACCGACGAAATGTGCGTAAACGTTACGTTCGATCGTCATCAGTGGACATGGCGGAAAATATACATATATATACGGTAAACGGCTATTGTCGGGAAAGTACGCGCGTCGGTGTCGTCCTTTGTGTACGGACGGACGTAATCGTATAGCCTCCGCGACGAACGGCGAAATAATCGAAACACCGTCGTACAACCCAACAGTACGCGTGGTTAGCCGTTTCGTCATTTCGTACCACGCCCAGAAGTTACGACGAGTAACTAACGTATCCAGCCGACGATTTTATCTTGAGCGCGATGAGGTAATAATTGCGATTACGTTTTCAAAAATAATTATTACGCGTCCTCTCGAAATACCTACACGGGCGACACGCAGTAATATCGCGAATATTCCGCGTCATTTCCGTCACTTCGCCCAAAAGTAACGATATATATATAGTACACGAAAAGTCACTAACGGCGTACCCGGATCGACATCTTAACCGACGGTTTAATCTCGAGCCCGATAATAATCATTATTATTAGGTTACATCCTCTTGAAATTGTTTTTACGTCGTCCGTCGGTCATTGTTACCGTATAAGCTGCGAGTCTGTTCGTATAACGAACCCGGTCGTCGATTCGAAATTGACGCGTATAGATGGGACGTGTGACGAATACGCGAAACACGACGACGAGATTTAGTATTTTGGTAGACCTCGGCCGTTTGTCTCGTATTCGTCGTGCGTGACGTAAGCGGCCGTAGTATTAATAAATACGTCGTCGCGGATCCGTGCGGTTATATCGATCGTTAACACACTTTCGAAATTAGAAAACGATCGAATAAACGTGTCGTTCGGATACGCGGTTGTTCCCAGTTGGAAAACGATTATTTATCCGGTAATTTTCGGCGCGCCCGTTTTAAACGTTTCCGCCCGAACATATGGAAAATATTAACGTCGTCCCGAATCGTTTACCGTAAACGCAACACGTTGTTGATACGTCCCTTCTGGCCGTCGTCTAATAAGCCGCGTACGTTCCGCAATAAACGTTCGCGGGTACTTTTTTAGGAAATCGCCGTGTAAAAATACACTAAAGGGTAAAATACTTTCGGCGGTCTAAATACAACTTACAACTTCGGCTAGCTTTAAAAGCCCCGGTATTGACTTCACGTAACCAGTGTTGAGAATAATGGCGGACGTCGTGGACGTTGTGGTTCTGGTTACTGTCACTGTGTGAGACATTTCTCTGGATCTGAAACGTAAAATATAATAGTTCTTTACGACAATTGAAAAATTAATCATAATATACAAACGAGTGCGTCGACGGGAACTCGTAATATAAATAAGAATGTTTCCCGTTGTTCTTTTTTTTTAATATTCGTTACACGAGTTGGCATTAAAAACGCGTTCGAACGGTTTTTTATTTTTTTCCGTCAATTGAAGTTAATATTTACAACCCACGTTCGAGTTATTGTCGGCGGACTGGAAAACAGTATTCACCGAGAATGTTTAAATACGTATCATAACCCTGAATGCTAAGAAGGTTTAAGAACGATTACGTCATTCCAAATACATCTTTGTGCCGTTTCAACGTTTTATAATAATCGTAGTTTTAAAATCGAATCGTTTAATAACAATTAAAACGTATAATATCCGTTTCGTTAAATTTACTCAATAATGTATTATATTATTTGAGTTGTTAAAAACCGTAGGTACCGTTCGGTCATATACGAATAAAATATGTGTGTATATATATATACGCGTATTATACGTTACGCTACAAAAGTATATAAAAAAACGAAAATAACTGTTTTTTTAAGCCAATTTACGATTATTACGATCGAAAAAAGCGCACATTTTTGTTCTTTACAATATCGGGCGTTACTACATTCGTTCAACTATGGTCATGTTCTAATGGTTCGGTAACCGCCATTTTTCGACACCGTGTCACGTTTTTTATGTCCCTACACACGTATTGGCGCATGTTTGTACACAAAACGACCGTAACGACACCAAAACACGCGCCGCTCGAAAAAATCACAACGCTTCGATTTCGCGTATTTCGTCGCGAACGATTTACTGGACGAACGTTACGTTAAAATGTGGGGGAGAACATTCAGACACCCGGTGTACGCGCTTGGATGCTTGAATGTTTAGAGCCTGGAGCGTAACAGGTGCCGTGATGATTATCGACGACAAAAACGATAGCCATATTTAGTCTTTAAACGCGACGACGGCACTTGGAATTATTGTTATTCGGTTACGGAACCATAAAATGGTCAGGTCGTGCGGCGGTTACCTTGTACAAAATGGTACGTAAATACCGTAGGTGTTCAAAACGCGTCGTCGTCTATTTTAATAAAAAAAAAATATTATTAATTACGGACCGTAAATCGTCGTGTTTATTTATTTCGCGTTTCAGGGTTATTTATTCGACAACGCATAGGAACGTTAAAACGAATTTCTTAGAATGTTTTCAAGTAAATCTCGTCGATAGTTTACGAAACTATGGCGTTATGACGGAAAACAATGAGGTGTGTATAGTTTAACAACGATCCCGACTGATAACCCTGAATCAGTATAGTATTAAATAATATTTAAGCGTCTATTGTACGTACATTTTCACGTAAACATCCGAATGGTTTATAAAAAAACGTAATTAATCGACGGAACGGCACGAGACCGTTGTGACGTTATGGAAATGTATTTTTTCGAACACGGTGTTGTAACAACGATAAACCAATGAACACAACAACACGTTCGTTCGTATTCGTTATTATTGCGGCACGATTACTACGACGCGATCATATTATTTCTTTTGAGGTTGCCCGTCCATTATTGAGATCTAATTTTCCGACGAATTGTTTCGTCATGAATCTATCGTCGACAATATAATAACAAAAAATGAGGTCTTGACCGAACACTAATTATTCATTTATTATCGCGGCGTTTATTTGTCACGCTGTCACGAAACACAATCGTAAGTATATATAAATACGATAAACAATTTTTGCATTATGGTTATTTTTATACGTAACGGAAAAAGAAAACGTGTTTTTATAAATGTATATATATATATATATATATATATATATATTCGTTTAAATCGTAAATTTCGTAAACACGGCTAAACGAATCAATAATACTCGACCAAGAATCAAATACGTACGCGCGTACAAAAAAACGTATCGACCCACACGCGCTATATATATATATTTAAATATTTACGATATAACGATAGCCTAGAAGTAAACGCGTTATTTTAGAAATGCAAAAATTATATTCCGATATTCTTTAATAATAATTCGTGGTTTTCGTTACTTACAAATTTGTCATTATTAAGCGTGACACCGAAAAACGTTTATTTTCGTTCGACGTTCGCGATACAAACTCTCGGAAACAACGGCTATAACAGTAACTCTAATTTGAAATAAGCGACGAATCGTTAGCACATTGGTGGTAAGTACGTGTCATATACATTGGACTTGTAGACGATACAATTATCGAATCAAAATCGTTATTTACTTATTCGATTATCGTAAACAGGCGAACAAACGAACGGGTGGCTCTTCAAACAAGTTCTCGTCGAAAATACATCGTTTAAATAATTGTCGTAATCTGTACCGGTAAGGAAATAAAAAATTCTCGAATTAATTCCGTTAAACGTATAAGTACCCCCCTATGTTTACGATAATTACGCGTTCGAAACGATACGATTGTATGATGGCACGACCGTTGTTGGTATACCAACCGATAATAATTACACTCCACGGACGTACGCGCCTATTCGTAAATGTCGAATATAATATGGCCGTTTGCACGGCCGAATTTGTTAGCGACCAGTGATCGAAAACGCGTGGTTATACCGGCGATTTAAATTGAGCGTTCGAACAAAACGCGATTACCACTCGTAAATCAATTACGTAACGAAGCGGCCGGCGAAATTGACAAATCGTTCGGAAGAACGTTAAAAATAGCGAAACGTACGTTCGCGCCGCGCGCTTTTAAAAATCGGCCGGTGTTCCGCGATTATAATTTGTGCGGTCTACCCGCAACACACGCGCAATCTGGGTCAAAGAAACGCGATATACTAAATTTAGAATACGCTCGTGGAATTTATCATAAAAACCGAATAATAAGTATTTTAATTTTAATATTTTTATGTAAAATGGCCAGAATCCAAGACGACAATTTTTGGATTGTGTCCACGTTCAAGCACCCAACGCCCTTTAAACTTTTAAATATTGACTGCGTTTTATAATTATAACGATCGCGTAAACAATAATAAAACATTTTACTGGAGTGGACCCCCAGCACCCGGTAATAATAAATAATCGTGTTACGGACGCGTAAAAACGAATTCGTTTCGGTACGTCTATTCAGGGGTCGAAAAACGCGGGTCGATTATATTTTTAAAAATTCCGATTACAAAAGTATAACCGCCGACCAACTCGTTTCACCGCGAAAATAATGTATCTATTATTATTAGTCACGCGCCGTCGTTTAATTGATTCCGAGTAAACGTACGTATTATTAACACGTTCCCGATAAGTTCAAGCGCCGTGCAAACTCGCCGAGGTGCTACGTGAATTCTCGTTAATTTCGAACGAATAATAATATCGGAGAAGACATTTGATCGTAACGCGTACGAAAAATAGGCGTTAATTTTTTGGGTGCGTGTTTTTGTGCGTCACCTTAAACGAATTGCACGGAAATTGATCGACGAACGTGCCATAATAAACGTCCGGCCCATTTTTTACGCGTCCTATGAAACGGTAGAAATAATTATGTTCAGTACTTACCGTACGTACTACACGAGCGAATTACGTCGTAATTACCCGACAAAAATCGCGATTACTAACGATTATTTTATTCGTGCGCGCGACGGGTATGTTTTATTATTTACGACGTCGTTTATTCCCTACGCGCGATTTACGTAAATATCGTTCGCCATTTTCGTGTTCACTATTCTAAAACAATATTCCAAACGTTAAATACACCTGTATATCTTACCTATATATAAATATAAATAAATATATATACGTAAATGTATTTGTACGAACGTAAACTATATCGGGCGACGATTAATAACGATATTTATTGGAAATTATATTATTACGTGTGTATGTAATAAATGCACTTTGGAGCGATATTTTCGCGAGACGAATATTCGTACGTTATTGGATATTTTTGTATCGATCGTATAATGCGTTTCGGGGCACCGAACCGAGAGCGCGCGTGTGCAAAACTCGCGTGATTGACGTTCGAACGTTCACTGCGAAAGGGAACAACAGTGTCCAACGGGTGGCCACGGCGTACACTATCCTATACAGTGACCATAAAATCCACTCCTTCCAACGCCCACGGGGCTTTCAAACGCGAGCTTATTATATAGGCGACAGTCACACTGGAGATGGATATATACACACGGGCGTATAATAACTACTACCCGTCCGCGGGGCCGTCGACGGCGAGAATTCCCGGCGAGAAAGTTACGCGTTTAGTTTCCACGGAGAGCAAAATCGTTTTAAACGACGAAATATATAACGAGTTCGTTGACCAAAATTGACGGACGGCGCGCGATCGTGTCTAATTACGACGCGCTTGATTTTCCTATTGGGCCCTAAAATATCCGCGGGCTTGAGCGAAGTACGACTGTTGTTCGTCTAGTACATATATATATATATATATATATATATACACGCGTATATAGACAACGCGAACTAGTTAACGATTAAATTAACCATATAACTTAATTTTCCACTATTTTCGACCGTACACATATTCGTCGTATTACGAATACGTTTACGAATAAACTTGAATCGACGCGATATTATCGTTATTTCATAAACTGCCGTTTTTTTATACTGGCCATAACTGTTTGAATCCAATTTAAAATCCTATTCGCGTATTCAAACACGGGCTAACGAAATATTGTAAATTATCCTCGCGGGTATTAATATCAAATATTTCTGGAAAAACGTCGGGAAACGATTAACGAACCTCCGCGCAAACAAATACGTGTTTACGGTAAAACGCGTAATTTCGAATTTTCAAACTCGCGTGAAAACGTTATTGCCGTGTATTCCATTTCGGCTTCTATAATGGAATAATCGAAACATTTTCGCGCGTGTTTAAACGTAAACTATGAGTCTCGTTAACCCGGACTGTCCGGATCAAACGGAATCGACTATGTATCTAGAATTTAATTTTGGATTGATAAAACGATTGATATTGACGTTTCGATCGTAAGAATGTTTTTTCATGGCGTAGCCCGACCTTTTAATAAACCTAAGAAACGATTAGAGTACACGAAAATAGAAAAAGTCTTATCGATTACTTGAACGTTAATTCGTTATCTTCTCTTTGTTCGTATTTTTTATTAACGTATTTACAATTTTGCTGCCCGGTTTTGTTTTTTAAGATCCGTCCGGATTAACCCGACTAGTGAGTTTCTACTGTTATGATATTATATTACGTTCGTCGCTACGATCAAAATAATAATTCGACGCCGTCTAGAGTACGACGTGTCCTATCTGTACTTTCTAATATATATATAAATATTTCCTTCGTCGAGTATTAAAATAACGATACAAAACTCGAACGGAAGCGTCGGTGAATAAAAACCATAGGATAAGACCCGATAATAATGACAGATCCCGTGGACATTACAGTTATAACCTCGACTCGTTAGAAAATTATTACGTATTTATATCATTTATCGTCTATTAATAAAGCTCAAATACCGCATTATACCAAAACATATTATATATAATTGTTATTACGGTATTAAATATCCACGTATACTTCCGGTTGTTGTTAAATATTTATCAACGTTATTAATATTATATCGATATTATTTATGGAATATTTCTATTTTTTGTTTGTGTCACTCAACTAATCGTACGTCTACAACGTCGAAGATAAACATTTCTCGAATTTTCTACGTCGAACGTTTCTATATTGAAATATTCACCCTCCACGTTATACCGCGAGAAAACAACTACCGACCATCGTGAATACGAAATAACGAGATTTTATGACGTAGCCCGTTTTAAAAAAAAAAAACGAATCACGCGGCGGGACAAATTATTACTACGCGCGTATTAAGCCACTCGAAACGACGGTTAGCGCAAACGAAACATTTCGAGAATCGCACGCGCGAATACGCGATATACATCGTACTTAAAAAGTATTCAACGGGGTATTTTTGACGTATTTCGACATTTGGCACGACATACCGTCGCCGATATCGGAATATCCCCGAGGCAGCAGTTCATCACGACGTAAACGTTTCGTGTCGACCAAAATGATATCCTATATTTGCGTCATTTACCGCCAGATAGCGTCGTGATATTTATGGAATTTATAAATGTCATAATGGTCGCGAAACGTCGAGTTCAAATAATTTCTATATTCGATCGGTTTTTAACGATACATAATTATATTATAAGCGGCGGAAATTGATCGGAATTAAACGAAAATTCGGCCATTTTCGAATAACAGGACAGTAAATCGCGGGATAGCTTTTTGCCATCATCATTGGGGAACACCGCTTATTTTGTACCATATTACGTAGTAGATAATCGGTATCAATTTGGGGTGTAAAATTGTTTACGCGCCCGTGTTTATTAACGTTATAATTATTTATAGTATTTCGTTTTTACGCCAACGAACGAGGAAATAACGTTTCCCACCGTGCACGTTGTCACACGGCTAGTCACCTTTAGTTGCTCCGTTTAATGTTCTAGAACCTACTGCGAAGTAGCCCCCGTAATCAACAAAAACATCGTCCGTCGCGAAATTTTACGATTAGTTTATCCGGCAATTATACGTTTTGTTTCGTAATTTTACGTCGCGCAGTTTCTTCGACCGTGTTCGTTTTTATTGTAAGTAAACGCCAAATCGACCGTCAATCGCATTTATTACCGTCGTTCGTTTGTATTTGATGTGCGTTCGTTTTGCAGTGCTACGATAAATAAGAATACTGTGAAATACATCCCGAAAACCTAATTGACAATTGTCGACGTTGTGCCGAACGTTCTTGTCTATTTCGTACAAAACAATGAACATTCTCTTGGGAAAAACGTTTAAATCTCTTTCCTCCGTAAATATGTTGACAACAAGGTAAGACGATTTTATCAGGTAGCGAATTGTCGTTTTCTGGATTTTTCACTGTACTTTCTTGATTTTGTTTCACAGGTTCAACAGTGGCACTGGTGGTGGCTTGGGTGATTTAGGTAGTGGTGCCGGTAAAGGTGGTGGTGGAGGAGGTTCAATTAGAGAAGCTGGTGGGTCTATGGGCAAACGTGAAGCCGCCATTGAAGGAGAATATTTTTACAAACAGGTTAATTATTATAGCTATGTTGAAATAATTGTAATTGTGAATAATTAAACGGTTTTATAAATAGCAAAGGGATCAATTAGACAAAATAAAAAAGGATATTGAATTTAGAAAACAAGAAATCGAGAAACACATCGAAGAAATCAACAAGGTAAAAGCTGAAAGTGGTTTAGGTGATTTAGGCAGTGGTGCTGGTAAAGGAGGTGGTGGAGGAGGTTCAATTAGAGAAGCTGGTGGAGCCATGGGCAAACGCGAGGCCGCCCTCGAAGAAGAATATTTTTATAAACAGGTTGATATTATATATAAAATAGTTGAAATTGTGTATAATTTAACTGTCATGTTTTCAAATAGCAAACGCATCAAATAGAACAAATTAAAAACGATATTGAATTTCGAAAACAGGAAATAGCAAACCATATTGAAGAAATCAACAAGGTAAAAGCCGAATTAGATAAACAAAAATGATGAATCATTCGTTAATTCAAAACAATTTCAAAATATCGTTAAATTATACTCGTAAACGTAATTTACTTTAAATTAATAAGTATACTTTTCAAGTATATTATTTTAAAACAAATCTGGTTATAGATAATTTTGAATTTATATTATTTGTACAATGTCAATTTAATTCCTAGTTTCAAATTTGTAACAATCCCGAATAAATTCTATTTATACTTAGTATGCTTAAAGTAATGTTGTACACTTGTGTGTATTGAACTAATATCAAATTTATTATAAATGTTAATGAATGTTGGATTTTAATGTATATTAGTATGGATACTATAGTCACATATACAAAATAATATTTTAAAACGCGGATGGTGGGTTTACTTTGAAATATATAATTTATTTTAATTTTACAATATAACTGAATTATGTATATTGTATACATTTAAACATTTATGAAATGTGGTACAAATTCTATCTATCCACTTGATGTATTATGAAACAATATTTTATCCTCTATATATTATAAACTTTAGAATAATAATAAAAAATATATCTATATATAAATCTTATCTTAATTTAATAAATTTTATTTTATACACAAATTTAACGTCTTTATATTAAAAAAAAAATATATTTAACATTGTTTTTAATATTATAATTAGCTTTAATTCACTTAAAGGTAAAATTACAATAATATATGTTAAAAATCAATATTGGTTATTATAAACATTTATTTCTGATGTATAAATAAACATAATAGGGAAAGTACAACTAAACAAAAATAATCACACATTGTTGTAATGCACTTTGCCAGACTAAAAATTGATAAATATGTTTAAAGTTAAACGAAAATTCCCAAATACTCATTTTTTTTATTTTTTCTCTCTTAAACCTTCAGAATATTTTGTCTGTCCAGCCATTTCCAATAAATTCATATCCCAATCATCTTTTGACGATGTTGTTCGTCTTTCCTCTTCGTCTTGAATAGGTTTTTCTTTAACACACCAAATTTCTAAGGAATCTATTTTAAAATCTTTAACTGCCGATAACATTGAATAACTACTATATGTTGAGCACGAAACATTGCACTGGCCTTTTCCGTATTCTGAATCAATCCATAATCCCCAATAATCCATTTGACCACCCATTCCTATACCATTAGGTAGAGTATATTGACCTTGATTCATGTACATGAAATGATTATTATGCCCAGAAGATACACAATTTTTTAAATTTGGATATAAAGAGAATAAAAAACAACTTGAATCCCCATAAAATGTAGGTTTTAATACCCATGGTTGTGAAGCATATCCTCCGAATACATTTCCATAATTATCTTTAATAATTAAAATTGTACTTCCTTGGTTAATAATAGAAGAGCTCAAAGATTGGAAACTCTCACCAAGTAACTTAGATGAATATAATAATCGCCAATTTTCTTGGCATTCCGCAGGTAAAATATTTTTTATGAACATTATCCATCCAATATCTAAAATGGTTTTAAATGATTGTTTGTATTTGTGACTTATGTTAACAGCCGGTAATAAATTTAGCTGAAGTGGAATACTATAGAGTGTTAGGACCAAAGCTTTATGTAATGATTCAAGAAGAGGGTTATCTTGCAGCCAAGCGTCAACATTGTTTGTTACATCGTTTTTAGATATTAGTGTTATAAGTTGAAGATTAGTATGGGCTCTAGCTTCAATTTTGATCCAGTAAGCGTATTCATTAGTATCCTTTAAACAAAGTATTATGGTTTCCAGTAGATCGGTTGTATATTGTTTAATACTGGATTTGGCTATAATGGGTAACATAAGTTTCACGTACAATTCATGGTGCATTCCACTAAACAATAGACATTGATAAACATGTGTGACACGTTTTCGACATGGTTTATTAGTAGCGAACAATTGTTTGATATGAGCGTTCATGCCGTGCGTCAAATATGAATTCCATTTTTGTAACAGTTCATCTAGGGTAATGATTTCTTTGTAGTTCATCAGTTTATTGATGGCGTCTATTTCGTCCACGGTTAACATGGAATCGAAGCTATGCCGTTTTGATCCTTTGGCGCCCATCTTCTATTCTGTTAATGTTGGTATGTTCATTCTGTTAGTGGTCGAACCAATTAATTATTGCATTCGCGCAACGACGTCGTGAACGCGTATTCCATCTTTCTAACACGGGTTAATATTACAGTTGCAAAACATACACTGGTTAAGTCGCAAGCGTAAACGGTATTCCGTACAAGATTATGAACAAAGCGGGAATAATTCGAACGAATTTCTAACGGCCCGGGTCTATTGAAAATTAATTTGATCTTTCAGAATCGGAATTTTAGGAAAATTCCAGTAGACGGATAATTCTACAATAATCAATCACCATATTTCGCTATTTACCGGATACTAATTAAAGTACGTTAGTCGAAATGTAAATATCAGCCGAAGCTGTTTATCTTTGTCGAATCTACGAGATAACCCGGACCAAAGATAATGTAAATGTGTACTTTTTTATAAACATACCTTGGCCTTTATAGTGCCCACGTCGCGACATCTTATCAACGACGTATTATTATTATTGTATTATCCTTTCCAACTCGACAACAATTTATTGTATCGTATGCCAACACGCGAGCGTACGTCGGGTTACGGTGCCGTTAACGTTCATTTGCTGCTTGCTGCCGCGTTTTCGCACATACGTTTCACGCTGACACAGTCAGTTTTACGCACGGCACGGTGTACGTCAGTACTTTGAAGATCCCTACGTCGTAAAGTTTTCGTAATTGCCACGTACTCAACTATTGCGAACCGACATGGCTCCCAAACAAAGAATGAGGATCGCCAACGAGAAGGCGATGAAAAACATCACTCAACGGGGTAACGTGCCTAAGTCAACGGTTAGTAAACGTGAAATTGGCATAGAGATTTCTACAATTATTAAACGTTGTTTTTTTTTTGACTTCTGGTTTTTTTCCCTATATTTTAGAAATCTGAAAAGAACAAGACACCTGTTAGTCCATGGCTACTGGCGTTGTTCTTGTTCGTTGTATGTGGCTCTGGTATGTACACTTACCGTATTAATATTGTAAACTTTTTTATCACCCTTCCCCTTTACTTTCAATATATTTTAGAGTAGCTTTATATATCTATATATGAAATTTATCGAATGTTTGTGGTACGATCGACTGTTTGAAAGTATATCTACGCAATCACTATTGTTGATTTATAATAAGTCGTTAAACAATCCATTAAAATATAATTACAAATTGAATGATTGACTCAAGTATCTTCTATAAATTCTAAACTTTAATATTATTATTGAATAAATATTAAAACTTTTAAAAAATTTGAACAGTTTCAAAATGTTAAACTTTTTAGTGTGAAGAATAATTATTAATTTATATATTGTTTATTTTGTTGTTTTTATTTCAGTGATATTTCAACTTATACAGAGCATAAGAAGTGCATAAATGCCTATTTCCATGCAAATACATCCATATTTTCATCAACATTCTTGCGTCTTGAAATTTTAAAAAAATGTTATATGTATTATTTTTCAATATTGTAATTTTTTTCCGTATACTCTTTTTGTATATTTTTTAATATCATAAAATTCATATTTTGTGTATTATTTAAATTTTATTCTTCCAATTACGTTAAAAAAAATCAATTCTAAATAAACAATGAATATTTTATCTTGTTTTACTTCTTCTTGCTTAAAGTCAATTAATTTTTGTTTAGCCATCTTAAATAATACAGTTGATAAATATTTATTTTGTTAAATGTAAATCATAATTATTGGTAAAAAAATCCTCAATTTCTTTATAATTTCTTTATTGTATTTTTATCAATGTTTATCGAATTATTGTGTATATAAATAAATTAAAATTAAATTATGTTTTTTAATTTCTAATTTGATTCAAAATACAATTGGGAAAAAAACAGTTTCGACAAAATAATATTTCAAAATGTGATTAAACCAATTTTTAATTTTGGTTGAAAGAAAAACATCTCAAATAGTTATTTAACTGCATAGAATCTCATTATTTTGTATAGATGTACGCGGAATGTCAATATATATTTTATATTCTATTAAGTTAAGGTTGATACGTAGTTAATGTTTATTTAGTTGTATTTTATCTGTAAAATGGGAAAATACCGAAAACATCTTTTGCCATAAATTAATTTATTGTATATAACATGGTAATTCAACTTATAAATTTAATATAACAATTTAACTTATAACATTATTAATGAAAATGTAGCAATTTTTTACACTTTCAAATACACAAATTTATTAATGGAAAACAAAGTAAACTCAAATATCATAAATAGATAATAGTGTCTTGCAATATATGTCTATCTATTTCTTTATATGTAAAATCATTTAAGATTACCACCACAGATTTGTGCTACTATATAGACAGTCATTTAGTAGTGATAAATATTATAGCTAAGATTCTATTAATATGTTTTCTTTCAACATATGTTACACATTTTTCTATTTAATACTACATTTCATTGTGATATGCTTGATTATACATAAAAAGGTATAGAATACAATATTTGATTTCATATTGTAAGATGTATAATAATAATATTTTTATCTATTAAATACATAATGTTTATTGAATCATATTATTTAAGTTTATTTTAACACTCATAAAAATGGGCTTATTAATTAAATATTCGTTTTAATATTTTTTTCCTTAAAAATTAATACGTAATATGTGCTTATAAAATACAATAAGAGTATGTGATAATGTAAGTATTATGAAAAATCTGACGAAATAAGCCACTCATTAGTAACACTTCCTGTGGCATTTTTTTTTATATTATTATTCGGGATGTTTAATTAAAAGATCTCTACATTAACTTCACTTTAGGCGATTTTTAAATTGAACAATGAAAATCTCTAGTTACAAATACGATCGTCTAATGATCACTAAATAATATTTCAACAACTCCAAAACGTATTTTGAAATGTTCAATATATAATAATTCTCTCCAATATATTGTAATTTAAAGGTATCTTTACTTATTTTTTAAAAATGTAATCGTCATTATTTACATTTTATGTTATCCCCCTTTCGTTCACCCGTACACAATTTTTGTGCAATAATTTATTTTATACGATTCAATCGCCGATATATTATCGATTACAGGGTTAGACGGATCGAGTCAAACAACGATCGTGGCGACTTTCAAGAATTAAAACACCCGTTTGAAATTTAAGCGTCGAATTGATCGTTCAAAACGTACATTTTCGACAAAGGCGGCATACTTGGGGTTGCTGCTATTGCTTTTGAATTTTAAAACGGTTATGTACTTTTGTCATTATCAGAAAATCGAACTACACCGTCTGTTAGATAACGACATGATGATAAAACATGATAGAAATTACGAACAGGTAGCAAAATATCGATACGGCTAATTTGGAAATCAAAAATCAATAAATTATCGCGGATCGGCCGTCGGTTAACTTGATGCGTTCATTAGCAATGACTCGTAATTAATGCGATCAGTCCGTCGGTTACAAAAAAATTTCGAGTGTATTTGTCGTTTTTTTTTTGCTTGTCATACCAAGAGAGTCGTGTAACTAGTGCATTTCGTACAAATTTATGACAGTTACATTATCATAGAATTCTCATTGGAAACTATTATATTTTTTTTCTAATATTATGGCAGTAGCTAGTAAGTTATTAAAAACGATCGATACGTCTTGTCACGAATTCATGCATCCGTGGGTGCTTTCGTGTTCAGACGCAAACGCTGGTTTACTTATTCATTCGATCCAAGCTTCGTTTCGCATATATGTTACGACGTACATGGTATTGTATAATCTATGCGTGTTTCAAGCATAGTACACTTGTACGTAATGGACTGTTTTATTTTACTCGACAGTTAACGCTTTTGATGAAAGGTCGGAAACCGACCAAAAAAGAACTCAAAAGGACTTTGTTAAGCATTTTGCAATCTACGGCTTTTCTGTCATTCCACGCATTCGGTTTTTCATCTGCGGTGTGTTTATTGAGGTATTACCAACAATTATAATACGCTTTCTCTATGAAAATCCATAATTCGTCACATTGTCAAATAGCAACTACGGAATTGTCATTTAATGATAGCCTTTATATGTGTAATATGATAGCTCTTTCACATAACATAATCTATATTATTTTTATCTACTTTGTAATGTACCATCGGTATTTTTATTACAATCCCAATATAGGTTAATAACCGAACATTTTTTTTAATCGTAATTGAATAAAAATATACTAATATTATTTTTTAGCTGTATTGAGACATTAATTACATGACAACTAGTTAAATGGGTTATTTCTATTTTCACTGATAAGTGCATAAGAAAAATCTTAAACTTTTAAAAATTACTTTAATTATATATTTTTGTGTTTAATTTATGTTGTATTGTTAAATAAAATATGTCTTAGGTTTTGTAAAGATTGATAAATAAATATATTTTTAATCAGCTGACCATTTTCCAAATTTTTGAGTTGACATATATTTATATAGTTTTAAGTTTTTTTTTTTATTAAAAATAGGACATTAATTCAATTTTAATATTTCAGAAAATGCTGTGGACATTTTAATGTACTCACTGTCGCATTCATTCCGTGCTTTTTATCTAGTTTAATTGCCATCTTAATTGAAAGACCATCTAGACGAGGTTTATTAAGTCTTTATGTAACAAATGTTGTAAGTTACGCTTATTTTAAAAGATAAATACTAATTAGATTTAAATGTTTATAATAATGTATGTAAATACCTTGTCTTATTTTAAGGCTTCAGAAACATTTTATAATATGATGGTAAACAGAGGTATTATAAAACCAATTCCATATGGAGATTTGTTTATATTTGGGTCATCAATCACGTTACTTTTATATTTCTTTAGAGGCCAACATAATAAAACTGATTCAATATATTCCCTGTTAAGGTAATTTTTATTAATTTGGAGTAACTATTATTAATGAATATTATATTTTTTACAAATTATTCACATATACATTTTTATTAACTATAAATACACTTCTATATACATTTGTGTTTATAATTTAAGTGTATATTATGTATTATAATTAATAAATACCTTTATAAACATTTTGTTATTATATGTCTGCGTGTATTAGTTAGGTAATTTGTAATATTTATTAAATAAGGCCCCTATAATAAATTATTCATTTTCTTAAAAATGGGATATTAAATATTAATGAAGAATTGAGAATACTTTAATAAGAAATAAACTAAATTTGTTTTAATGACTATGTGTAGATTTATAAAAAATTAATTTATTGGCTATATATTGAACATAGTTTTTCTTAACTTAAGATACTTTCAATTTACTAAGTCCAACAAATTCGTTTAAAATAATCACCATTTAAATAATTCATTTTTAATATGTGTACAAATTATTAAAATACATCAACTATTTGAACAATTGGCATTGTTTTGCTTTCATTATACAGTTATTCTTTAAATAGTTTTGTCTAAAAATTATAAAATATAAACAATTTATAATCTATATTTAAAATGTATACGCTTTTATGCTTATTTAATAACACTGGTAAATAATGAATTATGTATTTTTGAAGATTTGTCATTGGTTCATCTGAAGAAAATGACTATTCAAAACCATTAGTATGCGCTCAACCTACTTGGGTAAATAACGTTTCAAATCAGGATACAATTCGTCGAACTATTAATGATATGCGACAAGCTTACTGTACTCTAGACAAAAAATTGAAAACAATTTGGGTAAATGATGTCTGTCCACATTCTTATGGATGTTTACATTATGTTATTAGTGTGAGTAATAAATAATTTGGTAACTATTAGTTTGTTATACATGTAAAATAACATGTTTTTTAAAAATGTGTAGTCTGGAACCAGATTATTTTTAGTTGGTTATACACTACAATTGTGTTTGAAGTCATTGTTACAAGCCAATAAGGTTTTACGTAAACCGAGTTATATTTTAAAACTAATGGTTTCATCAGATACATTTAGCTTGGGAGCATTTCTTGGAGGCTTTTCTACATTTTATCGAGTAACATTAACCAATAAATAATAATACTATTAATAAATATATTTTATTGTTTACGATCTAATAATTTCATTATATTTTAGTTAGTATCGTGTCTAATGAGAAGATTCCTCGGTAAAGATTCAAAATATATATGTATTCCAGCAGGATCTTTGGCTAGTCTTACATTTTGTTTATATCGTAACAACACAATTGCCTTGTACGTTATGTTGAAAACTCTACAGGTACCATTTCTGTTATAATTGTAGTCTTGTGATTTTTTTTTAGTTTAACTGATTAGCAAAATACGTAATTGTATTTATATATTTATTTTTAGATTTTGTACATTAAAGGTTCTAACGATGGATTGTTTCCCGATTTACCTAATGCCAGTATATTTTTTCATTGTTTTTCTACTTCTATTTTATTTCACGCAGCCATACTTGAGCCACAAAATTTAAGATCGTCGTATTGGAAATTCTTGCAGTCTGTATCTGGAGGTGCTATTGGTGTGATAGACAGACATTGTTTGGACACATTTGGTTTAAAATCAAGTATATCACTTGAAAAAGTATTAAAAAAATATAAGCCAGTTCCATTACAGGCAAATAAATTTTTTTAATTATATCAAATTTTTGAGGACTGAAGGGTATAAAATATTAAACATTAGTGTACTCAACATAGTTTATTTAAAAAAAAAAAATGTTTTATTTTATGTGTTGTTTGTATTGCTAGTTTTTTTTACGGAAACCAATTTTAAATAATTTTATTTTTATATAATTACTTTTTAAAAATAAAATGTTTGTTTATAAAATTAAATATTAAGATGGTTTATTAATAAAATATTATTGTTTTTGAATACTATTTTTCATTTTTGAAGATTACTCATATACCTTTAAATATATTTACAAAGTAACAGTATTTAATAAAATATTAATAATGAACTTCAAAAGGGAACTGTGTTATTAATTTTAAGCTCTTTTAGAAATTTGATTTAGAATTTTGTGCAATGTATCATTTTCAATTTCTAAAATTTCAATTAGTTTCTTATGCATTTTTAAATGTGTCTGGTGGTCAAAGGCAACTGCATTTTTTTCTTCAATTTTCGTTATTTCATTTTTTTCAATTTCATAGATCAATTTGTGAATTTTACCTTAAATTTAAAATATACAATTGGTATTGAATGGCGATTATAATATAAATTACAATTATTAGCAAATATAATTATAAGCAAATATTACTATTAATAATAGTCACTTCTTTTATTAATTGTTGGATTTGATAAAATTGTATATTATTTAATTTTTCGTTATATTTGATGGCTTTTAATATTAATTTGGCTAATATTTTAGTGATACATGAAACCTTTACTAATACATGCGATTTGTTATCTAATATTTTTATTTGTCTAGAAAAGTTTAATTACATTTATTTTAAACACTTATTGCATTATCAAAATTAAATAATTACTGTTTGAGGGAATTAAATGATGAAATCATTGAATCAATATTCTCTGAATATGCATTTTGAGTTTTCATTAATTGAAATAATTGATCATTTGATTTTGTTAACTCCTGTTTTAACTCTATATTTTCCAACTATAATAATACAAATATATATTTAAATATTAATTAACATCATATATAATGAAACAGATTGATTTTTAAAATTGGTTTAAGAGTTTATACTTGAATTTCATATATTTTGTTTGATAAATATTCACAATCATTGACCATCACATTTACATCAACTACTGAACTATTGTTATGTTCATCATTAGATTTATTCATATTTGCAGTTAAAGTGGCCAATTCTATTTTTAATTTTGATGTATCAAGACGTTCTTGTTCCAGTTCATGTTCCAACAAAATATTACATTTTAAACAATCATTCAAATTGTCTTCAATAGTTTTTACAGTATACTAAAAAACAAACAATCCAATTTTCATAAAAATCTTTAAATATTAATTGAAACAATTAAGCAGAATAAAAATAACTGAACTTAAATAGAAGTATCAAGTGCTTTAAAATTTAATAATTTATTAACTTATTTTTTCTACAAATTTTTCGGAAGCAGTAAGAACAGTTATGGAATTGAGTGTGGAAGGAAGAAGAGGAAGAGGAAGACCAAAGAAGAAGTGGTTGACTACGATTAAGGAGGATATGAAGATTGTTGGTGTGTGTGTGTGAAGGATGTGGGAGATCAGGGCAAATGGAGGTTTAAGACGAAGGTAGCCAACCCCAAATAAATGGGATAAAGGCTAGGGAAATGATGATGATTTTATTTTTTACAAATTTATTTACAACCAAAAAAATATTTATGATCATGTTATGAATTAAATAAAATTAGTAACTTTAATATTTGTATAACTTATAAAAATTATTAATTTTCCATAAAAATATAAAAAAATAATGACTAAATATTTGAAATTTTTTAAAATTATATATGTGTAATATTTACTTATATATATTATGAAAATATTATTATTTGCTTTATGTATATAAATAACCATTTAAATAAATTGAATTTACTTTTTAAAAATAATATTACAATTTTCTCAAAAACAAAGCTAAGTTAGGCTGTATAAAACAAGGGTGTAGCAAAAAGTTTGGTCAATTTTAATATTGCAAGCCATTTTATGTATAAATAAAAATTTTATTTCGTTCTATATAATATATAAAGTGTAATTTTACATCTTAAGAATAGTATTTTAGTAATCTTGTATATTTAGCAGAAGTATGTGCGCATGATTTTTAATTTAAATATTTTCCTTAAACACTGAATTCAATAATTTTGTTAGTTATACAAATATGTCAGTTGTGTATTTGATAATTATATTTTAATACACAATTTTATTATTAAAATATAAATAAATTAATATATATATATATATATATATATAAATTACATAATGACCCAGGTTGATTTAGAGTAATTTCTAAATATTTTATAAATTTATTAAATTTTTGTTTTAAATGCATACAAACATTTGTACTCAAAAATTTGTTTAATTAACATGGTAGTTATCCTAATGCTATTTATAAATACACATTTTATTTAATAAAACATTATTATAAATACACAATGACGTTCTATATATTAATGAATAAACCATACTGCTTTAAATTCATTTTCAAAGTTTAACTGCCAAAATTTTTGTTCAAGATCGTTTAATATATAAAAGCTATTACTTTTGTCCGCGGGGGTCGACATTATATTATATAGTAAAATCGCTATGCCGAATGGTCTTTAATATAATATTGTCGCCTAAAACGACTAATTTAACTGTATATACGTGTAGGTCGACAAAACGTAGAATCTGAAATCTACAATAGAAAAACGTACGTTTAAATTATTGAAAAAATGACGTGGGCTTATTAAACTTACACAATTAACGATGGTCGCAAATAAATAATCGTGAATAACACGATTTTCAATTTTTTACGTACATGTATGTAAAAATATCGGTTCTAAGAAAAAACGAATGGTATGGCGCGAGTATTTTACATTCCATGTTTGCCGGACGAAATAATCACCCGGCGTACACATAACGTCGGACAGATGGAGCTATCGTCCGGATGATTACGAAACGCACCGTACCCGTGCATGTAATATGGTATTCCATGATTATACACACATTTACACATGAAAATACTATATTTATATATATGTATTGTACGATAGAATTTGTATAGCAGCGGTTATAATACGGTTGTTTTGGGTGGGGATGGAGACACTGACGAACTATTTTTCCGCAATCCGCGCATTCGCTTTTGATAAATCGACGCGAGTTACGATATACGTACAAAAAACTCGCCGACATCACGAGTTCCGTCTACGCACACGGCAAGCAGTAAGCCCCTCGAAAAATCGCCGTACGCGCGTACGTTGCTGACGACAATCAGTGACGCCGGGCATTCCGTTGCACCACCGAGTATCGAAAAGTTTTTCTCTCGGAGTTCTGGAGGTTTTTTTCAGATTATTGTTATCAATTTTTTTTTTTATTTGTCTATCCTCGTATCCGTCGTCGTGAATAACACACACACACACACGATAATCATATCACATTCGTCGTTGTGATACTAGAAGTATACGGTAACTACTCTATATTACAAATATTACAGTCAGAGATGGAACATTGATATCGACGGTTGTGCACGGGTCATAATAACATCGCTCGTTACCGTGTATGAGCGTCATATATTGGGTGTATATAATTGCGAGTCGTAGTGCGTCGTCGTAGTGTGTACCGCTGGGATTTGCGTATAGTGAGAGCCTTGTCGTCGTTGTTGGATCGCGCGCCCAAAAATCGGTAAATTAAAGAAAAAGGGCGACCGTCGGCCTTCCAACAGGAGCCGGATAAACGTCGTCATGGAACAAATATCCATCGCCACATCGAACGGCGGAAACGCCACGACAGCGGCGGCGGCTGCTGCCGCTGTTGTTGTTGCCGCTGTACCGTCGCCACCGACGTCGTCATCGTCAGCCGGCCCCTCGTTCACGCCCCCGATTACCGTCCAGCCATCGGATAGTAATTGCTTTGACAAAAGATTGCAATCCGTCTCCGAGTCGGAATATCAAGACGAAGAGTACGACGAACCTGACCAGATGTACTTGTCCGGATCGTCCGGTTCTGATGAAGAAATATCGGAAGTACGCATTTTATACATTATTAATATTATTATTATTCGATACAGTGATAAATAATAATTATCACCGTAAGTGCGTGGGGGAATAAAATACAATTATTAAGTTATCAAACATTGTGATTTTGTTAGTTATCTTTTTCTTCCCCTAAAACACCCCCCCACGACAAATACATGATCTGTGCTCGTGATTTTACACGAGTAATTCATATTTTTGGTGTGGTAGTCATGACGTCATCATGACCTTTCTTAGGAGGGGGTTTCACGAAAATCAGATCCTCGCAATCCCTCCCCTCTGACCCATTCATCATTAAAACACCGTAACATTCCAAAGCGAGAGGGCACCCTTTGTCCCAACTGGTTTCCGCCCAGTGTGGACAGTGCGCGGGGAGACGTGTGCTTGACAACCTAACCTAAAAAAGTATTAAAAATAATGATAAAATAGAATACGCCAAAGAGTAATTTCGAAAATATTGTCTCTCAATTAGTGTGCGCGCACGCGTATGTATGTATGTATATGTGTGTGTATGTATGTACTGAGTTATACGACTCTTGTTTGTAAGGAAGTGTAGAATCGTACTTATTGCATTTACTCGTCTAGAAGTACGGCGAAATTATTATCATTATTGTTATATACCTTTACACACACATATGCACGGCGGCGTATTCGTTTTCTTCGGTGTCTCCCGTCGATAACAATGGCGCTGTACGTATATAATATTACGTGTGTGCGAGTATGTGCGTGCGTGTGTGTGTGTGTGAGTGTGCGTGTGTGTATGTGTGAGTATGCGTGTGTGTGTGTGTGTGTGTGTATGTGTGTGTGTGTTCCGTGGACTGTGTATGCGCGTGAGTACGCGTTCGCGTATAAAATATATATGTGTTGGTGCAGTTTTTTTTTTATACTGTTTTCCTCCAGTCCGGGGTCAATCGCATTGAGATTTTCTAATGTGCACGGGCACACATACCACCATCGCCGCTGTTGCCTCCTCGTCCACTCCCTCACCGTATTGTACTCGTTCACCGCGTACGACGTACATACATAGCGCGCGTAGGTACGTCACCACGTTCGTTCCGTGTGGCAAAAATTCGCGGGAGTAACACCACGTTCGTTCGTCTAGCCGATCCCACGGACTGCTGCTGCGACGACGATTCAATGTACGTATTTGTCTCGTCTCGCCTCGTAAATACTCTCTAGAAATATTGTCTTCGTTATCGTTACTGCCGTTGCTACCACCATACCCGTTGGCCGTCCATTATAATGTTACGTTTTTACCAATAAATTTTCATGGGCTCCCTTCCCAAAGAAAGTAATAGTAAAAAATGACGCCAAAACTACGTAAATATCGTAGTCAAAGTTATGATATCACCTAGGGTATCTATTGTCTATATTTTGTAAACGTTCGTAATACCTGTGTGCCACAGTATATATTACACAAATAACCTACTCGTAGAAATATATTTTATTTTGAATACGAGATATGACGCACATTGCTCGTAAAACATTTAGTTAAATGCATAAAAATTCTCAGTTCATGTTTTGTAATATAGGTACACATTTTACTTATTTTTAACTTGTAAACACGATTAATGTATTTAAACTTTAAACGGTACTAAAACTATGAATATTAAGTACATTTCATATAATACTTAATTACATATATATATATATATATGTTTAATTATCATAATTCTTATCAATATATGTAATTTGGAATAATATTTTCAAATAGTATAGTTAAATGTAACCTAGATTTATGCATATTCTTGTATGTATGTATATGTTATCAAAAATTAGGAGTGACTAAGTTTGCTTAATGACATTTTAAAATTGGTAAAAGAAAACAAAATTAATTTAGGTTTTTTTTTACTTTCATATTTCATACATCAAAATTAGATTTAATTAGATTTACATTTCATAATGACACATAATCATCAAATTTGATGAAAATACTCTTGGTGAATATTCTGTTTTTCACAAAGCATTCTGTCATATAATATAGATAATAACAACTATTATAGAATTTTCAATGATTGCTTAAAGTTTTGCGCAAGGTTTAATTGTTTTATATTATAATATTTAAAGTTTTTTTGATTTTAAATCTAAAAAACATATTAGTAATTTTTTTTTGTTTATCAGTTTTGAATTGTTATAAGTTTTTAAACTTTTGAAATTAATATAATGCTAATTTGCTTACATATATTTTTGTTTATATTTAAGTTGATTAAAAAAGAGTTATTAATATTAATTTAAAATAAATATTGGTATTAAATTTGTATATGTCAAAAATATTTTAATTAGTTTTAAAACAATTAGGAAAAATATTTAACTAAATATAATTTTTAGTATATTATTTTAATGTATTATCTATATTACTAATACGTTTTATAAAAAGGTATATTTATTTATGACTATTCTATTAGAATGACAAAATGTATATGTCTTGTTTATTTTAACCAATTTAAGTCTGCTCATATAAATTTTTTAAAAATATATATATTTTAATGTTGAATTGGATATTATATTATAATGTATAATTATACATTTTTATTTTGAATAGTTTAATAATTATCTGTTAATTAATGTCTTAGGTTGGATCCTTTGGATTAGATCAAGATGACCTATCTGAAGATCCTAATAGCCGATTAAATTCAACCTTTCTAATAACTGATGATACAGATACTGAACAAAGTATTGAAGGAGACCCTGACGCACATCGTCAATTAGAAGCACTTCTTCAAGCAGCAGGATCTATGCTTAGGCCAAGTAAGTAATTCTTAATAAATCTAAAGTTAAATTATAAGTAAAAGTATAAGTATAAGGAGCATTGTAAAAAAAAACAATGTGCTTTTTTTTAATAAACTATCAGGTGCAAATGTTTGCGGTCTGAGCAAACTCGGGGTGCCAATCACGACCACCAGTGACCCTGAAGTTCTACGCAAACTAACCAATAGTGTTTCTTGTGCTTTAGACGAAGCGGCAGCAGCACTGACACGGATGAGAGCAGAAACCAAAAATGAAAACAAGTATGTCGGAATTAAGCCCACCAAATTGTACAAGACAAAAATTATCGAATCCAATTTCAGGACCCTAGTTGAAGCTTGTCATGATGGTGATGTTGGTGCTGTTCGTAGACTATTAACAGAAGGTCGTTCTGTTCATGAGACATCTGAAGAGGGTGAAAGTTTATTATCACTTGCCTGTTCAGCAGGTTATTACGAATTAGCTCAAGTTAGTTCTTATTTATCTATTTTAAAAATTATATTATAGTCTTAAAAATATGTTATGTAATAATAAATAAAATATAGGAAATAAGATATTTGTTTATAAGGGAAATGAGTTATGTAAAAACCAAATAAACGAGCCATTGTATTTAATTAGTTTATACACTACCACATTTGATAGAGTCATCAGGTATTAATGTTTAATAGTAAAAATAAAAATATCACTGAATGAAATGTTAAAATAATTATTTTAATTTTCATTAATTTCTTTCTAATTTTATTTTGCGTTCAGTAATTATGTTATAAATAATTTTTTAGGTCCTTCTAGCAATGCAAGCCAATGTTGAAGATCGAGGTATTAAAGGTGATTGTACACCACTTATGGAAGCTGCGTCTTCTGGTTTCGTGGAGATTGTTAGGCTTTTACTTGCTCATGGAGCTGTTGTAAATGCTTTATCCTCCACGGGTTCGTATATATATATATATAAATATATATGTATATACATGATATATATGTATATATATATATAGTATGTTCCATAGTTATGTTGCAGTGTTTTTAATTAAAATTATATTTTTTATCAATTTTTTTACTTAATGTGGTAGAATCCTATATATTGATATACTTCTTAAATATTTATTTTAATAATTTGATTCTGAAATTAAAAATTTTAAAGATTAAAAAGGTTTTATTTTATTTTTTTTTAGTAGTAAAAAAGGAATTTTTTAATAAATATACAAATATATATATTTTATTTCATCAGTAGTATAATTATAAAAGGCCAAAATGGCTTCAGTTCTCTTAATATTGAAGCTTCCTTAAATTGTCAATTCGTGTTTACATAATGTTTTACTTTTAAGTTTATAAAAATTATTTTAACAAAATTAATTTTATCAAAGAAAAACTCAATTTTTAATTTGTGTAAAGTTATACCTGTGCACTTATATAGCTAAACATATTGATTAATATTTTTGACATGAAGTTGAAACCCAATTTATGTAAATTAATAAATACTTATTATGAATTTTCCTTTATTATTGATTCTGAAAATTGCAAAGAATATATTACTTTTACAATTATGTATTTTTTATTTTTTTTATTATTGTGTAGGTATATAAATATTCTTTATTTAGGAGTTGCTCGATACATTTAATATGCTTTACTTTTCAATATAACCTATTGTGCATAAATTGGTACATAATTGAACGTGGTTTTTTATTTTCCTAATTGTTTTCTCGAGTGTAAGAAAAAGTTATCTACTGCATAATATCGAAAATAAATGGTAACATTTTCAGCTCTTTTCATTGAGAGTTTATACTCGATTAATATTAAATTTATTATCATTGTAATAAATATTATATTATATTGGTTTTTTAATGTTAGACGTTTTGAATTTCAATAAACTACATATAAATCAACCTAATTTCAATCTTAACTGTTTTTTGAATATAAATAATTTTGTAAATATAGTTGTAAATTAATTTAATATTGTTTATAAATAAATATTTTTCAATTATTGTGCATAGATATTTTACAGCTTTCCTTTAACAGAAAACCCCTCTTTGATTATAATCTCATTTTAGTTTCAAAGCTCAGTTATGTCTATTGTATATTATGTAGAACAGAATTGAATAATACTCATTGTAAATATGTTGTAAAATATAAATACTGCAACTGATTTTTGGAACATGCTGTATATTCTGTGTTCAAGGTTATGGTCTATTTACTATATTTCTTATCCAGATGACATATGGGTTAAACAGCATTAAAAAAGACTATATTTTATTTTTCAATGAGAAATCAATTTGAATTTTTTTAATAATAGTAATTACCTATTATTAATATCTGATTCAAATATATTGATGTTTATTCGGTTATTTTTTCTTAGTTTTAAACCAAATTGCCTGCATAGACTAGAACTCGGCAAAAAATTGTTACATCAAATTTTATGTTCTGGTTTTGTTCATTTTTTGTTTAAGACTATTAGCAATAGTTAGTAAATTACTTTAAATGTAAATTATATCATAGATAATGTGGTACAAATTGGAAATTCTCAAAATATGTTTCAAAATAATCTAAAATGTTCCAAAACTGGGTCATTACTTATAAATGTAGTAATACCTTCTGTTATAAGTGAATGATGTATACATATTCTTTGAATTAAAATTAAATTAGATATAATCTTTTTGTGCAATACAATTTAATGAAATAAATTGATGAGACCTACATTTGCAAAAAATAAGTCTGATTTACTTAATAGAAATTTTAGTTTTGGTCAAACTGATCCATGGACCTCTCAAATTAATTAAAGAATCCTGGAACATTTTAAATCAAACCAAGCTTGAAACAATTTGAAATTTAATCCAGCCTAAATCAAACTTATGTGAAAATTACAAAATAATAATTCGGCCCAATCCAACGTATGAAATAAAGTCAACCAGGAAAAATTCTAATTGTCACTATTTAAACCCAGCTCCATTGGATAGCAGAAAATATTAATTCATTGTATCTAAGATAATTTTTGAAATGTCTGATTTTGATTGAACTTGAAGAATTATTTTGTCAATCCTTCCATTTTAAGTTCATATTTAAATTCATTCCAACTTGATTTTGGGCAAAGTTAAATTTACATTGGGTTATAGTGCTCTATCCTGCCAAGAACTTAAATACTTATCTGGTTGAAACAACAATTATAACATATATAGGCTCTCCGAAAAAAAAAAATAAATTTTATTATTTAAAGGGAATACACCACTAATGTATGCTTGTGCTGGAGGTCATGTTGATACTGTAAAAGAACTTTTAAATTATGGAGCTAATGTAGAAGATCATAATGAAAATGGACATACACCTCTTATGGAAGCAGCAAGTGCTGGACATGTTATGGTCGCAAAAGTATGGTGACATCAACGTTAAAAAAAAAAAACAGTTTATTTAATATTGTGTTATTGAATAGATATTACTTGATCATGGGGCTGGTATTAATACTCATTCTAATGAGTTTAAAGAAAGTGCTTTAACATTAGCTTGTTACAAAGGTCATTTAGAAATGGTTCGATTTTTATTAGCTGCTGGAGCTGATCAAGTAATTTATAGTATTATAATATAAGTTATTTTTGTTTTTTATTTTTGTTTGTTTTGTTTTGTTTATTACATTATTTGTATTAAATTTATATTTGTATAATTTTTTTTAAAGGAACATAAAACGGACGAAATGCATACTGCTTTAATGGAGGCATCAATGGATGGACACGTGGAAGTTGCAAAACTTTTATTAGATTCTGGTGCTCAAGTTAATATGCCAACTGATAGTTTTGAGTCACCACTTACACTAGCTGCATGTGGTGGTCATGTTGAGCTTGCATTGTTGTTAATTGATCGTGGTGCTAATATTGAAGAAGTTAATGATGAAGGTTATACTCCACTTATGGAAGCTGCTCGAGAAGGCCATGAAGATATGGTATCTGTTTTGTTAAGTAAAGGTAATTAAATTGCTATAATTAAGTTCATTAATGCTAATAATATACATCTTCCTCGCCTCTCCCAACTATTTGGTACCACCTTGGTCCTTAACCTCCACTTGACCTGATCTATATCATTTGTGTATACATCAGTAGTCATATCACACTCAATCATATTCAACCAATTCTTTGGTCTTTCTCTTCCTTTTCAACGTTTATTTCGATAACTGTTATTACTGCTTCCAGATCTTCTCTCCTCATAACATGATCTAAGTCTATTCTCCTTCATTTTATTCATAATCCACGCTACTCCTATGCTTCCTCATATATATTCATTTCTTACCCTACTCTTGTCACCCCACTCAACCAACTAAGCATTCTCATCTCTGCTACACATTCTTTGTTTTATTTTCTTGTCCACCACACAACATAAACCTACTTGGTCTTGCTACATTCTTATAGAACTTACCTTTCAGCTTCATTGAAATTCTCTTATTGCACAGGACACCAGATGCTTCTCTCTACTTGATTCACCTATACCTAATCCTATGTTTTACATTCTTGTTAAAACCTGTTTTTTTGTACAAAAAACCCTAAATACTTCAAATTTTCAACCTCCCTTTGTCTCCACTTACTGTTATTACACTCCTCATTTCATAGACTTGTTCTCTTTCATAAAACTCATACTCTATATACTGTCTTCTATTAATCCGTAATCCCTTCTCTTCCAGAGCTAATTTCCACACATTGAGTCTTTGATTAACTTCCTCCCTATTTCTTCTACCAACACTATCATCTGCAAATAACATACATCTTGGTATATTTTTGATTGCTGACGTCTCTTATCTATGATCTTTTACCAAATTTTTATACTATGGCTCGTAAGCTTTATGCTTCTATAATTACTACATTCTTATATGACCTTTTTGCCTTCAAATATTGATATCACAATGCTTCCACCAGTCCTTTGGCATTTTCCCCTCTATTATAACTATTAAAAATGTTTTTCCACCACTTTATGGTAATATATCCTAATGTCTTTCACACTTCCATTGGCATTTCATCTGATTCTACCGTTTTTCTTTTTCATCACCCTCACAGCTTCCCATACCTCTTTCTCGCAAATTAAGTCTGTAAGGCCTTCATTCCACAAAATATCCTCTATTGCCTCTCCTGGATACTCTTCATTCAGTAATTTCTCAAAATACTCTCTGTTTCTTTTTCAGATCGACATTCTTCATTAGTATCCTCTTATCACTTCTAATACACCATATCTTTAGAAAATCCTTTGATCATTTTTGTTTAACCTAAGCCAATTTATAAATTTCTTTTTCAACTTCCCTTACTCTCAATCTATCATACAATTCCTCATACTGCTTAAACTTTGCTTACTGTCTCCTTTACTTTCTTCCCAAACTTTTGTATTCTATCCAATCTTCTCTCTTGCTCTTTTGTTATACTTTAAATTGCTTTTTCTTGTTCACTATAATTCTCTGAACTGATGACCTATTCCAACTACACGTTTTGTTTGTTTTCCGATATACTACTACTCTCCCTAACAATCTTTTGCCATGTTCTTTACACAAGTATCAATCTTATTCTACACCTCAATTATATTCCCTTCAATATTCCATACCCCCCTTTCACCTTAATATCGGGTGACCGAGCTTTACTTGGTTTTTTTTTTTTTTGTGGAAATTATATTTAGATTATATTAAAATATATTACATTATATATTATAGCTATTATTACTACCTTAGTAAATTTAAATAAAATCAGTTTTTTATTGCCTGAAAACACAGATAAAACAACATTTTCTAAAAATAAAACCTAGCTTGATTAATTTATCACCCCTAAAATCCTTTGCATACTAAATTTAATGAAAATTGTTGGAGCCGTTTCCGAGATTCAGATTATATATATATATATATATATATATATATACAAAAATTGCTCATTTAAAGGTATTAGATATAAACTCCTTTGTCTCCTATTAATTTCCACCATCAAATCCTGGACTCCCTGTTTTTTGTATATCCTTTTTCCACTATGCTAATCTATGCTGTATTACCTTCTCATCAGTGATTACTTTACAATCCTTTACTAACTTTACACTTTCTTTTCCACATAAGGTAACCATTAATTTATGCATAATGCAAATAATATAACCTGTTTCCTTATAATATATATTATAAAGTATTAATTCTGATATTGAATAGAATATTTACAAGTTAAAATATATTTATTACAAATACTTAAATATTAATTTAGTCTTAGTGTAAAATTGTTATAACAATAAATTGTTTTCTTAACTTATCTTAGATATAGTAATTAATTTTTCAATTTAGGTGCAAATATAAATGCACAGACTGAAGAGACTCAAGAGACTGCTCTGACATTGGCATGTTGTGGTGGATTTTTGGATGTAGCAGATTTTTTAATAAAAAATGGTGCCATTTTGGAACTCGGTGCATCAACACCACTTATGGAAGCAGCTCAGGAAGGTCATATTGATTTAGTTAGATATCTTTTGGAATGTGGTGCAGATGTACATGCTCAAACTACATCAGCTGATACAGCATTAACTTATGCTTGTGAAAATGGTCATACAGATGTTGCTGACTTATTACTTCAGTTTGGTGCCAATCTTGTAAGTTTATACAAAAATTAATATTAATTTTTATTATAATATACTTTTTGTTTTTAGGAACACGAATCTGAAGGTGGTCGTACACCGTTAATGAAAGCTTGTCGTGCTGGTCACTTATGTACTGTCCAGTTTTTAATATCTAAAAACGCTGATATTAATAGAGTCACTGCCAATAATGATCATACACCTTTATCTCTTGCTTGTGCTGGAGGACACCTTGCAGTAGTAGAACTACTTCTTGCCCATTCAGCTGACCCTTTTCATAAACTAAAAGACAATTCAACTATGGTTATAGAAGCAGCCAAAGGGGGACATACTAATGTCGTAAAATTGTTATTAGATTACCCTCATTCAGTAATATTAACACCTCCTGTATCACCTGTACCAATTAGTCCTTCTCAAGATGTTCCGATTGATGAATCTGCATTATCTGAAGTGCAGGTTATGTCTAAAGCACATGCAATTGCAGGCAGAATAGTTGAGAGTTATGGACCTAATGCAAAACATAATGCCAATTCTTGTATACAAAAAGCTATGATTAGGAAAGCACAGTTTAACACACCTAATAATAATACATCCGGTGATATTCAGGTAGATATTTAATCTTTATTATCAATTTTTATATAAATTACTAACAAAAGTAACCTATTTCATTTTAGTATAAAATAGAAATACCACAAAAAGAACTTAATACTGTTAAAGTTCATTCTCCTACATCTAAACCCCTGATAAATACAGCTGCAATTGAGCAACAATTATTTAAAAGGCAACAAATAGCAGAAGATCTTAAAGTAAATACATAATTAAATTAAACAAACATAAGTCTATATATTTATATTCTTTGTAGAGAGTTGAACAGGAATTAAAAGATAATGGAAGTCTTTCAATGGTTACATTGATGACAACACCTCCTCCTTTATCAGCATCATCACCTGGTGTTTTAGATTCTAGTACTTCATCCAATGGTTCAAATTCAGGTGAGTTATATTAATATATTTAATTGTTTAACAAATATTAATATTTTTAATATATTTTTAAAATTCTACAATAGAATCATCGACAAGTATTACATCAGTGGTTTCTCACAAAGTAGGAGAAACATCAAAAACTAATTCCAGCCAACCTGTGTCTGCTAGTTCAGATGTAGTTCAAACAACTGCTATAAGTGATAGACCTAAAATTAAAGCCAAATTTAAAAAGAAACCGGCTCAACCAACTGCAGGAAGTTCTAATATTAATGATCCTACTCAATCATCATTAGATCCTCATGCTAGAGAAGTGTTGACAAATGTTGCAGGAATGAAACCACAATTCAAAACGGACGTATGTAATGTAATTACATGATTAATTACATGATTTTTTTTTTTTTTTAATATCGTGTATATTTTATAAATAATTAAATTAAAAGTAATTTATAAGATTTATAAAAAAATAAACCAGTTATAATTTTTCATTAATAAATATTTAAGTATTTAATATATTAATAAAAGAAAATAGTTTGTCTCTAGCATAAATTGTTTTTTTATTTTTTAAATTAACTATAAATATTAATTGAATATATATTCAGATATGCAACTAACGTTTATTTCAATTACTTGATAATAATTTAAAATATCAATTTGTGAAGTATGCTATTGTAAATATGTTTGTTATTACTAGACAGTAAATTATTAGTTTCATAACTATAATTTTTTATATTAAGTTATTAAATCAATCAGTATTTTTTTTTTTAAATTGTAGTTTATTGAAAGACATGCAGGAGATGGTTGCGATAAGGAATTAGCTGCTCGAATGATAAAATTTTGTGAAGAACAAACTTCTAAACGAGATGATGGACACGCTAACCTAAAAGAAATAATGATTAGTTCCCTAATGAGTGAACATCTACTAAAAGTTCGTAAAGACCTTCATATTCCAGATAACATGGTAAAAAATTTATTACCTTTGTCCGGAGCTTTACATGAAAGTTTACCTCATGGTTCGAGTAGTTTATTACCAATACCTGGTGAACTTAATACACAAATTGACTTAAAAGGTTTAAATTGCATTGATGCAGATCTTATAGAAAATTTAGTTAGTGAGACACTTACTCTTGAAGATATATCTAACTGTAAGTATTACTAAACTATTATTTGTGTTATTAATTACTTTAAATTCAATAATAAGTTAAATATTTTAGTACCAAACATAGATGAACGACTTCAAAAAGAAATTCAAAAACACCGTTGTAATATCAATTCTTCAGATTCCGGATTAAATAGTACCTTTTCTTCTCAATCGTTCAAAGTAAATTATTTAATTTTCTTACTTGGTTTTATGTCTGTTTATATTTTAATATAAATATTTTTATTTTAGAATTATGTCCAAAATCAAACAGCTATTGATTTTAGAATTAAAAATTTATCGTCTATGGATATAGCAAATTTTGCAGGAGCTGTATCCCAGCTTAGTTTGGGTGAGTATTTTAGTATTTATACAAAGAAATATATATGTAAAGTAATACGATTTAATATATATTATTCAATTTTATTCTATAATATCTATATTTGAAAATAAATTAATTACTTCAACATTTTAGAAATTATTAATTTAAATATATTAATATTATATTCAAACTAAAAATATTATGTTTTTATCGTCATATTATAAACGTTTGTATATTTTTAAAAGCTAAAAAATTGATTAAATTAGAATATTTATAATAATCCTCCAGTACATTCCACACTTCTAATCTAAAATTTAATCACATTAAATGGTTGAATTAATATATTTGTTTATATTAAAATGTTTTACCTTGGCTTATGAAGTTAAAAATGTATAATGTTAATTGAAAATATTTGCGTGTGTATGTTTATGTGCGCATAATACACTAATTATCAATTTAACTAAAAAAATTGTATGATATAATAATAAAACTAATTTTAGATGAAACATCTCAGCAACCTACTACTTCAACAATACCTACATTAAGTAATTGTATGCCTACACAAGTAGCTGCTGCAACCCAAACACCATCAGAGTCTGTATCATCAAATAAACGGTCTGCAACAACTACATCTACAACTGCTGCAATGACACCCACTACTAATAAAGGTAAAAAGGCGCGTTATCAAGTTCGGTCCCAGCCTTCAAGTTCAGCTTCCCAATCTGGGTCAAATACAACATCATCTACTATTGCCCAATCAGATATCGGTAGCTCCAGTAAGAACAATTTGAATTTTGTTTTTATTTATAATTCGATCTTGATAATAATATTATAAGAAATAGAATCTCATGTTAACAGAATAAACATCATAATAACTTTGTTTTTACAGGATTCTCCATTACTACTGGAGAGTCATATGGTAGTGATGCTGACATATCATACGGCATCAATGTTGATTCTCAAACTGAAAGCAATCATGATACAGCTTTAACAGTCGCTTGTGCTGGTGGACATGAAGAACTAGTTAAACTTTTGTTAGGCCGAGGTGCAAATATTGAACATAGAGATAAAAAAGGATTTACACCATTAATATTGGCTGCAACAGGAGGTTTCGATAAAATTGTCGAAATTCTCTTAAATAATGCAGCTAATATGGAAGCACAGTCAGAAAGAACCAAAGATACTCCTTTGTCTTTAGCATGTTCTGGGGGTCGTTATGAAGTATGAAAAAATATTTAAAGAAAATATCTTGGTACTAAATATAATTATAACTTTTTACTCTTTAGGTTTGTGAACTGTTGCTTCAAAGAGGAGCAAATAAAGAACATAGAAATGTTTCAGATTATACTCCTTTAAGTTTAGCTGCATCTGGTGGCTATGTTAATATTATAAAATTGTTATTGAATAATGGAGCCGAAATTAATTCTCGAACAGGTTCCAAATTAGGAATTTCTCCTTTAATGTTAGCTGCTATGAATGGTCATACAGGTTAGTAAATATATTTCATAAGCTAAATGTTTAATATATAAAAAACTAAGTTTGTTTAATATAAATACTAAAATAAAAATATTACTAAATATTTTGATTTAGCTGCTGTCAAATTATTATTAGACATGGGAAGTGATATAAATGCTCAAATTGAAACTAACCGTAATACTGCACTTACATTAGCTTGTTTCCAAGGAAGACATGAAGTGGTTTCACTACTATTAGATAGAAAAGCTAATGTTGAACATCGAGCTAAGGTATATATATATATATATATATACATTTTTTCTGTTTCTTACCCATTTAACTTAAATAAATGTTGTTTAGACTGGGTTAACACCTTTGATGGAGGCTGCTAGTGGTGGTTATGTTGAAGTGGGTAGAGTATTAATTGATAAAGGAGCTGATGTTAATGCCAATCCTGTTCCTTCTTCTCGGGATACTGCTCTTACAATTGCTGCTGACAAAGGACATGTACGATTTGTAGAGCTGTTATTAGAAAAGTATGTTTTATATTTCAATAATTTTCGTTAATATGAATAATAACAATGTTATAAACATATTTATTACAGAAATGCATATGTAGAAGTTAAAAATAAAAAAGGGAATTCTCCACTCTGGCTAGCTGCTAATGGTGGTCATTTAGGTGTTATTGAATTACTGTATAAAGTTAGTGCCAATATAGATTCCCAAGATAATAGAAAAGTTACCTGTTTAATGGCTGCATTTCGTAAAGGCCATGTTAAAGTAGTAAGGTGGATGGTAAATCATGTATCTCAGTTTCCTAGTGATCAAGAAATGACACGATTTCTTACTACATTAAGTGATAAAGTATGTTATTATTATTATTATAATTAATCATTGAAATTTTATTTTATTATATATTTTTATATTAAAGGAATCTATTGATAAGTGCCATGATTGTATGCTTGCTATTCGTATATCAAAAGACCAACAAGCAGCTAGAGCCAATAAAAATGCTTCTATATTGCTTGAAGAACTTGATATGGAAAAAACTAAGGAAGAATTAAAAAAGGCTTCTGCTGCTCGTCGAAAAATGAAGAAGAAAAAGAAAAAACAAGCTAAAAACGGTAAAAAAGTTGAAGAATTTGAAGAAAAGAATGATGATCAAGAAAATGAAGAGGAAGAGGAAGAGGAAGATGAAGATGAAGAAGTTCCTGTTGAAGGTATACTAAATATTAATTTTTATAAATTTTATTGAAAAACGTTTAATTTATATTTCTTTCCTTTTATATATAGTATTAGTTGAGATGAAAAAAAAAGTTGATTTTAAGAAAAAAGGCAAAGTTACTGTATTAAGTAGTGTAATATTGGCTGATATTGAAGAAGGTGATAGTGGTATTGATGCCAATAGTCAAGGAAGTTGTAGTAGTACAGATGCTAAAAATGCTGCTGCCCGAGCAATAGCCCAATCTCAAAATTCAACTTCTGGTAAAAAAGATAAAAAGAAAAAAGGAAAAGAAATTGATGTAGAAATCAAAACTTCCCCATCAACAAATGCTAAGCTTTCTACTAATTCAGCTGCTACTCAAACAAATGCAGCTAAAGTAAATTCTCAAACTAAATCAAATAAGGTTAGTTTTGATTATTCGTTAAATATTTTAAGAAGTTATTAAATTTGTATTTTGTTTCAGGAGAAAAAAAATCAAACCAATTCAGCTCAAAGTAAAATCTCTAGTACACCTATCAAAAATGAGACATCTCAAACAACAACTAAGAATGCACAACCAAAAACAAAAGTTCAACAGTCAAATAATAATGTTACTAATACTTCCCGCAAAGAATCTGTAAAATCTTCTAATTATAAAGGAAATAATAAAGTTGTCAATAATATGGTATTTGAATCTACTCAAAATCCAGCTGCTCGTGAAGATTTTGAAGCAACAGGAAGTGAAAACTTTCTTGTTAAACATAAAAAACAACAGTAAGATATTGAAAACAATAGGATATAGTTTTTCTTAGTCATTTCATACATTTTATTAACTTTAGACCTGAAGAATATATTCATGTTAGTGCCAAACCTTCTAATGTTAGTCCTGTTAAACAAACCCGTGGACGTGAAGAAGGATGGAAAGAAGTTGTTCGAACTCGATATCTAGCCTCACCTTATAGAAGTAAAAAAGTATCTGTGCCATTAAATGCAATTAGTCGTGTTATTGGTCGTGGTGGAAGTAATATTAATGCTATAAGAGCTTCTACTGGAGCATTAATTGAAGTAGATAATCAAAGTAAAGGACAAGGAGAAAGAATAATTACTATAAAGTTAGTGAAACATTTAAATTCTATAATAATTTATGACATTGACATAAAAATTTTTTAAACAGAGGATCCACAGATGTTACTAAACAAGCTCATGATTTAATTGCTATGCTCATTAAAGATCCAGAAGTAAATATTATGAGTGTGATTGCGAAAAATCCTAAAGTTACTAGTGCTTGGGACAAATCTGTGGTAATTTAATTTATTTATTTATTAAAAATTGAAAATTACTATTAAATAATATTTAATAGTAATTTTCTTCAAATTTTTCCAAATAAATAATTTTTGTAGAATAACGCTAAAGCAAAAACTGCAGCAGCATTACCACAGAAATCTGTTAACCAACCAATTGCAGTTGCTGCTTCCAAGTTAAATTCTGCATCATGTAAGTAAAAATTACATAAAATAAATTATTTATTAATGAATATTTATTTGGTTTTACAGTAGTTGCTTCAATGACTATTAAGCCTACAATCACAGTTAATGGACCTCGACCTACTGTTGCTGCTGTAGCTGCAGGTAATAAAAATAATATAAAACAATTTAATTAATTAAAATTTTTGTTTTATTCATTTTTGAAGAAAAAAAGTACAATAGTAAAATGAATATTAATATGTGTATATATATATATTAATAAATTAAAATAAACACCTTTTCTGGCCTGTATTGTAATTTATAAGTCACTGATAATCTCACCTCTTCACTCTTTAAAACGTGTTCCTTCTATTTCAATCTATTTTCTTGCATTTTATCACTATTAAATCCATTTTGATACTAACTTGTATCCATATTTCTTAACATTCTCATTTCCATTACACTCATTCTTTGTTCTGCTTTTTTGTTTATTGCCTGAATAATCTTATTTATGCAATATTGGAAGTCTTACTATTGTCTTATAAAATATATTGTTTAATTCTATTTGAATCCTCTTATACAAAGTACGTAGTATTTTTTTCCATTTTATTCCTACATAAATCTATTAAACACATTCTCTTCGGAGGCACCATTTTTCTATAATGTAACTCGATATACTTAAATCTTTTAATTTCTCCACACATTCTTGTCATCTACATTCCCTTTAGAATCATTAATAGAGGGAGTCTCTTGCACAAAATTATATTTTTCTCCAATTAATCACCTTAATCATATACTTTCAAAAACCATTTTTCATTTCTCAAGCCTATTATTATTTTTCTATCAACTTTTCTACCAACACAATGTCATCTGTAAACAACATATATTTGATTGCATTTTATCCCGTATATCATTTGTAATTTGATCAATTACTAAGTAAAACAAACGTACACTTATAATATTGATTAATTAAATGTTATAAATTTGCTATTCGGATTAATTTGTTTAAAATAATTTTCATTTCTATAAATTATGAGCTTTAGAGTTAATTATTTTATTTATTTAGGTGAGAAGAAGATAACAAGCACTGTTAAACCAACAATGTCGTATACCAATGCCATAATATCCTCATTAGATTCTGTATCTAAACTTACACAACAACCTCCACCACTTGCATCTCCTAAAGTTGTACAATCTGCTTCTGTAACCCCAGCAACTGCTACTACTACAACTACTACTACTACTGTTATTGTATCTGTAACACCTACTACAACAGCAAGTGTATCAGCTCCTACATTATCTGTAATGACAAAATCTACTAATGTTTTACCTCTTGCTCAACCTAAACCTCATCAAGAACCATCTGTATCACACCATCCAGTTGCTATTGTGTCACCAATGGTAAGCAGTGCTCCACCACCACCTCAACCTCAAATCAAACCTCAAGTTGTGGATGCTTCGGAATATTCGTTATTCGATTCATTTTCTAAGGTATATTTACAATATATTTTTATGTTATTGTATATTAAATATTAATTTATGTCAATACGAATTTTAGATATCTGTTCAAACAATGTGGGGAAGAGATGGAGAATGTGGAGGACAAAAACCAGTTACAACATTAACAGGAGGTAATCATATGCCAGTTGTAACTTCTTCAGTTGGTTCACTTGGGCAATCTAAAAAATATCTTGAAACTGAACCACCAATGGCAGATGCTTCAAAAGCACCAGGATATCGAGGAGCTGGTCTATCATCACCAATTTCTTCTAAAACTGGAGGTGGAAATACTGGAAGTACTAGTGGTAGTCGTACTACAACACCCCCAATGTGCTCTCCTGTATCACAATACAACAATACCACAAATATTCAATCTAATGTTCAGCAACCTCAACCAGAATCTTACCATACACAATCTCAACATCCATACATTGCTGAACAAACTCATCAGTCGGCACAAATAAATGTTGAACGTTCGAGATTAAATCCCCGAGCACCTGATTTTGCCAACATTAAGTCTAACCAGAATATAGTTCAACCCCAACAAGTCTATAATAATCAAGTACCACAAAATTATTTTCAACCTCCAATGGTGCCAAATGTTATACCATTTCAACAAAAATATCAACAACAATTACCTAATTTAAGAGTAGCGTCAACTAATCCCAGTCGTTGGACTCATTTTATTAATCAGCCTCCTCCTCCGTTTGGAAGACCGACTTTACATCCAGTTAATGGCAATGCAGAAATGTTTGCAGGACTGGAAGCAACTGCTAGTCCACCAACAATGTCACCTAATCTTGATGAACGAAAAGCACCTCCTCCTAAGCCAATTGGTACAGAACGAGCATGGAAGCAAAATAATGTAGGTGATAATCCTCACCAACAACATGGTAATTGGCCTGACATTAAAATGCAATGGACTCATCATGATCTTTTTCGTACACCTCCTCCACCACCTGTTAATTTTCCACTTGGTCCAAGACCGATGCTAGAAGATCATAATTTATTTGATACCTACCAGGTAAATACAAAATAATTAAACAAACTATTATTTACAAAATAAAATAAAAATGAATATTTTATGTACAGTCCAATGAACACTTAACGGGTGCTAATATGAGCCATCATGCGGCCATGATGCAAACCATGCCATTATTCACTACTAATGGTCACTTGGAACAACAAGCTCATCACCTTTTAGCATCTAACCATCATGCACCTGGACAAATGCCATTTGACCAGAAATTAGAATGGGACCAATCTAGAAATCAACAACAAGCCCAACAACAGTCTCAACAACAACCTCCGATGAACACACCATTTCCGTTCATTTTTTAATCACACAGTGTAAGTAAATGTTAAATATTTATTTATACTATCAAGAAATTAATTATAACTATTCAATTTACACTGTTTTAAAATAGTAGTTTCAAAAAATAGTATATTTTATTAAGTTATAAAAGCCATTAATATTGGTGTGATAATAATTTTGTCATAGTATTATGAAAAAATTGTATGTAAATAATTCAACTATATTTTAATTTATTGTATAATCACTGGTAAAAATATTAAAACATTGCTATTTAAAATAAATTTTAAATAAAAACTATAGAATAACTTCAATATTGATACTAAATGTAGTCAATGTATAACAATTTTTCACTGTATATATTATTTATGTATACTGGAGATAAATTAAACAGTTTGAAAAATCAAACTGAACTTCAAAAGATTCGATCAAGTATAAAACAATTAAACCCAAATAAAATCGAACTACAACACAACTATATATTTTGTGTTTAATCTATCTCGAATGTATATATTATGGTGAAAATTAGTTACTCATTGATTATACAGGTGTACAATTATTTTGAATAGTACCCACTAAATTAAGCAACGTATAAAATTTGCATAACTTTGAGAAATGTCAAATGACTTAAATATTCGTGTGTGTGTGTGTGTGTGTGTGTGTGACAAAATACAAATATAAAACAATGGAGAATTTAAACATATAAATATTTAAATTAATATGAATATATTTTTTACTTTTTATAGTTATTATACTGCCCAAGTTACACGCTGTACTATGTTCAATGGTAAATGGTAAATTTTCACTTCAACCATTAACATTATTAATAATACTTGGCTTTGACTTAATATATATATTTAAATGTAAATAATCTCATTAAAGAAATAATTTATTCATGAAATGTTATTTTAATTCGTTTAAATTATTTTGTTAATTATAATAAATTGTATAGTTAATTGTTTAAAATATTCTTTGTCGAGTGTAACATATCAAATGTATCACAACAAAAATACAGTTTTGTTATAGCGATTATTAATATACATTCATAATTGAGGATATTGATTGCTATATCACAATATAGGTTTTAATATTCAATGTTCTTATTTGTATGCAAATTGCTTGTATTTAAACCATAGCTGTAAAGTAAATATATAAAACATAATATAAAGCATTATAATATGATAATAATATTTGTTCTAAAAAGAAATTATAAACTTTAAATTGACTTCTGTTTTTGTTTATAATTTTTCATAAAATATTTCTACAGTTCTACATGATTCAAGACCAATATAAAACTTGTAAAGTCATTAACAACATATATAAATTTGATTTACTTGGTATAATAATTATTAATATAGTTTGGATGATTTTATATTTAGATGACCTCAATAATCTAAATAAGTATTTAAAAAGTATTGTTTATAGTTACCATGCTATACTTTACTGATTTTAATTCAGAGCTATATTTTAGGCTACTTAAAGTCTTAACTTTACAAAATTGTCTACAAATCGAATTTTAACGAAGAAAATATTGTTCAAATTTAACACAACTTTTTTTGTGAAAAATGATTTGATAATCAAAATTAATATTACGTAATATCAATTATATTTCTTGAATATTATATAATATTTCAATAAATGCTTTATACATCTTTCATGTTTATTATTTGTTTTGTTACAGGATGCAAATAAATACTGCCTAAGTAGCTGAAACACAGACATATATATTTTTGTTTCTCTAATTAAAAATCCATCTATGGTCTCTGGTCTTAAGAAAAAAACAAACAATATTAAACATAACAAAACTATTTTGTATGGTTTCATTATTGGAACAAAAATGTCTTTTTCACGTTATTTTATACATTCAAAATATATATTACAAGTACTTCATTTTTTTTTTTATTATTATTATTTTTTTTTTAGCGATACATTATTACACTTTTACTACTACGGCTTAGGGTTTCTTTAATATCTATTCTGTTAAAGAAATTGTTACAATATTACAATATTGCATTCATATGAAATGTAAAGATGGAAAATATAATTATTTATATATTATTGAATTATGCGTTTTTAATTGTTCATATTTGTAATTGAAATATATTATTTTATAAAGTCTATCAAAAACAAATTTACATTTTTATTTATGATTGTATTTTAAATATTTATTGGGATAGCTATATTATTTAATATTCAATTACGTAAATATATATGTATATATTCGTTTTTTTATCTTAACATATATAAATATGTTTTACTTTTTCACAGTCTATCGTTTTCATATTAAGGTACACGAATAAAATAGTATTTTAATACATTTTAGTTATTTAGATAACATAATAGCATTGATTAATGTTTTTGAATTGTTTTTAGTAAATTATGAAATTTTAACAACTTGCTATATTTAAAGCAAGCCACTTCTGAATTGAAAATAATATACTGCAGCAATTGATTTATCGATAAGTATTTTATAATAATACCCGCAGTAGATTATATTTTAGAACATTCAACATCCTTACTAGTATTTATTTATAATAGATTATAAAATGATATTTATAGGAAGCAATTTTTAATTAAATATACGATGATGCGATTCAAATTCAAGATCATATTATAATTTAACATTTGAAAAACTAATTACTTATCTAATTAAAAAAAAATTAATCAAGTTAGTGCAAAACTTATAAAGAACAGTGTATAAAAGTGTCCTTTTCAAATATTTTATGTAACAGTTGGATTATTTATTATTGAAATTTCAATTTTTAAAAATAATATATGTTGTAAGTATAAATAAATAAATATTTTTACATAAAATAGTGAGGAATTTATTACGATATTTGATATTTTTGTTCAAACAAAACCGATCAAATACAAAATTCAGATTTAATGTATACGTATTATGAATTTTTATGAAATAAAATAACTTGATGTTATAATCGATAAATGATAAGTTTGCATTTCATGTCTAAAAACGTTTAACAGCAAATTGCATTTACTTTATTCAACGTTGAAATCAACATTTTCCACACTAGTATTGGTTTAATTTAAAAGTACATAAATGTGTGTGTATATATATATATATATATATATATATATATATGTATGTATGTATGTATGTATGTATGTATGTATGTATATATACGCGTAAAAATGTTACTTATTTCAGCTGTAATATAAAGCTATCCAAAACAATACGTTTTTTATACAAAAACTTGCCTTGTAGGGAAAATGTTCACACCTTATGACGTTATTATTTTATTTTGAAAATCGCTATTGTCAAAATTTCAATTTCGAAAGTTGTATTAAATGTCTGAATAATTTCAAATTTAAACGTATCTTCGTAACGTCATTTCGAAGTTTAATAATGAAAAAAAAACCAAAGTCTAACGTAACACGTAAAGAAACTTTTCCTTCAAAAGAAAAAAATCTATACCGCACGAAACGCGAGAATATTTTGTTCGTTGAAATGACGTGCTTCGTAATAAAACTGCCAATATTTTACACCTCAATAAATGACCAGCTTAATAAAATTTTTAACAACGTTAGTAGTAGTCGGTACATTCAATGTGTCCATCTGTTGATTATTATCGTCTGTACGTTCGTAAATTGTAAACGTAATATTTATATTAACTGTTGGTGACATTGTTGACATTATGGCGTGGCGCAATGTTGGAATTGTAAAACTAAACAAAGAGGACTATCGATAATTTAAACAATAAACGCTCCTTGAAATTATTTTACTGTATAATGGAAACTATATCTAAACATTCGTTTCCTTGTTTTTTATAATTCGTACATATTATTGGGGTAAACACCATTAGACGAAAGTAGGTGTACACAAGTTATAAAAATCCTTGAAAGTCTATAGAAGTCTACGGAAGTTTGTGGAAGATGAAACATTTATTAAATAACGTGTTTCTACGTTGTATACATTGCGAATCAACATTCGATTTGCTATTTGTGACGTATTTTTTCTGTGTTTTTCGATACTAAAATTGTTTAAACGGTTTTGATCAATTCAAAAATCATTAAAAATCTGTTTTCAAATATAATTCGTACACTTTGTCCAAAATAACATATTTCTCCTTTTACACCCCTCACCCCCCAATGCCCTATTCGAGCTCGTATAATATACGTAGTTATTACGAAGCAATTAACATAAATTACGTTACGTTATGTACTGATATATGTTACGACTTATGAGCGTTATGTAAAATATTCAATATATATGAGAACAATATAGATCAAATAGAATTATATATATTTGATATTAATATTTATTATATTATTGAATTTTATAAAAATAATATAGGTTTATATATATATATATATATATATATATATATA